>CALYLW010000935.1:237076-473672 GCA_944989445.1 Ampullaceana balthica | reverse complement strand
CTACTGTCACATCTGATTAACATAATTTTGTGACGTAAGGTCACATGTATGGTGGACGCGGGAAGAAAGGAGCATTTCTATTGGTTGAAAGTGTTGGGCGAACAGTTGTGTGTAGACTTCCGACAGGGAAGCATGTATAGTGAATAACTCAAGATTTCCACGTTATATTACCTCAAATTATATCTGTGTATATATATATATTAAAGTTATTTGTGTATAAACAAAGTTCTTCAGCGGATAATAGTGCCCTAAGATTAAAAATGTAACAAGTATACAAATAGTTATATCGTTACATTGGTGTCGAAGTAAAAGTTCTATGTGAACACAATGAAAGAGGTTTCGTGGAAATAAGTATTGGATATTTCCAAAAAAGGAAAGTATTCTTTAAAATAAGAAATAATACCAGCTATAGTATTTTTGAATATTCAAGTTCGTAAGAAGCTGTGAATAAACTTTTGTGGTTCAATGAAAATACAAGAAGATTTCAAAATGGCGGCATACAGGCGCATGGTCACGGTGTACGGTATATACAAACTAGGTCGCCTAGTTGGTTCTACGTCACATTCGACGACAGTACAAGCATACTACACAGTACTGGAATCTGGGTCGTGTAGGCTAACTGAATGGTGACACACGGTGAACATATATAGGTCGTGACGTCAACAGGCTAATGCTAGTTGATTCCAGGAAATATTAGTAATAGTAAACATAACATCGAACCGAGAAGCTATGGACTATTCAATGTGTTGGTGTGAATTATAAATAAAGAAACGGAATTTTTATCCATTCATTGTGTGAAGAGTTTGATTATCGCAATTTTGGATTAATGGAGTGAACTAAATTGTTTAAAAACTACTCAAAAATTGAAATTTTAACCAAGTGACTTTTATTCAAAACGATCGGACCATTTAATATATTTTGTCAATCTGAGGGAGCGTATATATAAAGTATACTAAAGATCCCGTGTGAGGATTCTTTTGTTGTCTCACCTTGTCAATAACTAGATTTCATGGTTTAGACGTGTCACTTATTTGAACTTAACATTTTGAATTCAAGATATTTCATTTGGACGATTTATAACTTTATCAATATATATACATACATTCCTTACCGAATTGCTAGATTCATATTATTCAATCAAACAAAACATGGATCACTACAAGGAATTCACTGCCATAGCTAAAGAGATCGGACTAAAAGGAAAAGAAATGAGAGATTTCATTGAAGAAAAAGTTGCTGAAGAAAAAGAAAATCAAAGAATAGCTGAAGAAAAAGAGCAGCGAAGAAAAGCTGAAGAAGAAGAAAAAGCAAGAATAGCTGAAGAAAAAGAACAGCGAAGAAAAGCTGAAGAAAAAGAAAATCAAAGAGAAGCTGAAGAAAAAGCAAGAATTGCTGAAGAAAAAGCAAGAATTGCTGAAGAAAAAGAGATGCAAAGACTCATAGTAAAAAGAGAAATTGAACAACTTGCAGTCGATAAGTTAAAATTACAAAGGGAGCGAGACAGTAGTGGCCACAATCCTGGTGATGAAACAAATAGAAGGTCAGCACCAAGGGATACTATCAAAGTAAGAAAATATGATAGCCAAAAAGAAAAAATGGATGTTTATCTGGATTATTTCGAATCCATAATGGCTATGAAAGGCTATAATGAAGAAGATTGGCCAGCACAACTGATGACTCAATTAACTGGAGAAGCATTTGAAGCTTATAACAGTATAGCCAAAGAAGACAAAAGCATATATAAGAATGTCAAAAAGGCACTTCTATGTCATTTTGGAAAGTCAGAAAATGATTATAGAAGAGAATTTCATGAAATGAGAATCAAGATGGACAAAGATCCACAGATCATAGTACATGAAGCACAAGTCAAACTAACAAAATGGCTGGAACTGACAGCAATAGATACGAGCAATCCAAAGGCCATAATAGACATGGTGTTAATTGACAAGTTTTTAGAAAATGCAACACCAACCCTATTCACATATTTGACTGACAAGAAAGTTCGTACTCAAGCAGAGCTAACAAATGCATTACGAACATTCAAAGACTCTCATCCGAATGTGGAAATGGATAAGAGACAAGACATATTTGCAGCTATACAAATTAAAAGTCAAGAAAAAAGGCAAGGTATGAGAAACCAGAGTCTGCCAAACCAAGGCAACAGACAAACTATTTGTTGGTACTGTAACAAGCCAGGACATATGGCTAAGCAGTGTTACCACAATAAAGGAAAACCAAATAGGGTGTCACCTAATGACAGCTCTATCAGAAAGAAAATAGAAGAAAGATCAAGACAAGATCATTTTGAAAACAAAGGTAGACAAGCATGGAAAGAAAAATATAATCATAATTCCAGACATAGAGATTATGATCAAGATCGACAATCATGGAGAGAAAAATATAATCATAATCCCAGACATAGAGATTATGATCAAGAAAGACAATCATGGAGAGAAAGAAATAATCATAATTCCATAAATAGAGATTATAATCAAAGCAGAAGATCATGGAGAGGCAAATACAATTTTGACTCCAGAAAAAGAAATTATGATCAACAATGGAGAAAGAATGAAAACCAAGACATGAATGATAGAAAAATAATAAAGTTAAATCGAGCACAGACAGAAACTAGTGACATTTTAGCCACTATTAAAAATCAAGTATATGATAAAAGAAATGAAGACCATAGTAGCAGAGAAAGAGATGGTACTAGTGAATCTGAAACCATTTGTGTGAAATCATCTGAATTAGGAAGAACAATTGGTTGTGTATTAAGCCAAATCAAAAACTTTACAGATAGAGACAATATTTTTCAGATAAAAGTTTCTGACAGTGACTCATCTGTTCCAAATTCTATTGAATTATCTGGAAGCAAAAATGACATCTCAAAAGCTAAGCAATTTATTCAAGATGCTGGAATTGAAATTATGAATGAACATAATCGAAGTCATGGTTGGTGAATTATTGAACATTTAACAGTCTGAAGAAACATTCAAAGCCCATCGATTTGAATTCATACTCGTCAATTGAAGAATGACTATCTTTGAACTAGGCTATGCTATTAGCCGACTACAAATTTGACATTAAACCTGTGAAGGGAAAGGACAATGTGGTTGCAGACATATTAAGTAGAATGACAATAAATAAAGACACTCTGTGAACTCCTAACTGATAAAACCAGAGACTATTAAAAAGACATTCTGTGAATTACTAAATGATAAAATAAGAGACTGTTTTAACATTAGTCTGTGAATTCCTAAAGGATACAAACAGAGACTGTAATTATATTAATATTTTTATTTGTTGAACAATGGACAAGGAACAGTGTTTGAATTCCATTGGATTATTAGTTAATTTTAATAATATTGAGTGTTTAAATGTTTTAATTACACAAAATTACAGATGTGTTTAAAAGTCCATTTTCATTTTTTCAGCACAGGTAGACGGCTGCAGTCTACAGATTTTTTCTCATTATTTCTTATGTTTAGACTGATGCAGTTCTACAGATTTTTTCTCATTATTTCTTATGTTTAGACTGATGCAGTCCTACAGATTTTTTCTTATTGATTCTATATCCAGAAGTTGTATGTAAGAAAATGAATGTTCATTGATGATAAATATTTGAAATTTGAATATAGATATAGATTGATTTGATTTTATGAAGACCAAAAATGTTGTATTTCATAAACATTTTTTTTTGAAGGATGGGGGTGAATGTCACATCTGATTAACATAATTTTGTGACGTAAGGTCACATGTATGGTGAACGCGGGAAGAAAGGAGCATTTCTATTGGTTGAAAGTGTTGGGCGAACAGTTGTGTGTAGACTTCCGACAGGGAAGCATGTATAGTGAATAACTCAAGATTTCCACGTTATATTACCTCAAATTATATCTGTGTATATATATATTAAAGTTATTTGTGTATAAACAAAGTTCTTCAGCGGATAATAGTGCCCTAAGATTAAAAATGTAACAAGTATACAAATAGTTATATCGTTACACTACTAAACAAATTTTAAAAAAAAATATAGATAAATCATTCATTATCCGAACTTGACTAACAGTGATGATGTGTATATTATTTATAAAACCGGAATATTAAGAATGCCATTTGATGTCACAGTCATTCAAGTGTTAGTTTGTGTATGCCGCCCAGCATTGTAACAGTAACAAAAAAAAATAAGCTAATATGGACTAATGAACTTATGGTTAACTGGTGCTGAAAATAGGACTTATCCCTATCTGAGGACTGGTTAACCTTTTAAAAACCTTACTACATAACTATAAACACATCAATTTTATTAAATACTAAATGTTGAACAGAAAAGTTAAAAAAAACTTACAAGAGCTCGATGTTCGCTCTAAGGTTCGTTAATCCATAATCCATGTGCAAAGTAAAAAAAAACTCCTGTGCAGAGTTTCACAGAAGGCAAGCGTTATTTGCACGGTTTTGGCCGTGCGAATAATGTTCGACATTATTCGCACTGTCCAAACCGTGGGGATAATGTTCGACATTATTCGCACGGTTTTGACCGTGAGAATAATGTCGAACTAATTCAATTGTCATTTTAACTGTCTTTCGAGTGTCTGGAATCTTATATTTGTATCCATTTTAGCAATAATCTGAGCGTTCTGCATATGGTTTGTTAATGATTAATCATTAATTAATTAATTAGTAATAATACGGATTTAACTGATATAAAACTATACTGTTCCAGTGCAATCAACTTTGTATATTTTATTCGGATATTATGAAGTAACTTTATTAACTTTCATTCATAATAGGACGAGACTCTGTAATTAAAAAAGATAATTATTATTCTCCCCAAAACTTATGGTCATCATAAATCCATTAAGTGAGATAATTTAATGCAGGAAAAAAGGAAAGACGATACAGGAGCGGCCTTTGAGTGTGGCAGCTAGGGCAATCGCCACAGGCCCCACGTTTCAGACTTGAGACAATATTTTAGTAACAAAAGAGCCGGCAGATAATGCACTACTGAGTTTGCGCAAGAATTGATCTAATCTAGGGGGGCCCCGCAGGGTCATTGTTGCACCAGGCCTCGCGCGTACCTAACGCCGCCTCTGAGACGATATAATATAAAAATTTAAAAGTGAGATTCTGTAACAGTGACTAACACTAACAGAATAGATAAGACAGGCATGGGTGGGGGAATAATAAAATGTTTCTGGGAAAGAGCCTGCTTGAGTGTTTGCAAACATCCTCACTGTGGTTGTAAAAAAAGAAAATATTAATAATAATAAGTAAGACCGTCCTGGGATTTGATCCTAGTACCATAATGATAAATTGAAATAAGCGTCTAAGCTAGATTAACCACACAACTGGAGAAGCTGATGAATATATTCGTTATTTTAAAAATTATAAGTAATTATCATTAATTGCACACCAATCAATTTTTATGGCAGTGCTACTTTAAAATTTCAGTAATCATTCATTAATATAAAAATTACACATTTTAGCCTAAATCGAGTGATATCAGCTATTATTTTGTCTACACGAGCGCGTTTTTTGTTCAACGTGACCAGCCAATTAAAGACGCATGGGCGGACAACCCGTGCGGATAATACTCAGCATTATCCTCACGGCCAAAACCGTGCGAATAATCACTTCGTTCACAGAATCCATTTTTAGTGCAATATTTTAAAAAAATTTGCTGCCACATCTCTTAAAGGGAACATCGCAAGAGCTGTATTTCTATCCCTTTAAAAACTGTACTTATTTTGATTAAAATATTCTCTATATCTTATGTCTTATGACAGTTTCATGAGTTAAATAAGTATATAAATAAGTGTATTTATTATAGAACAATAGACTGAATAGACCTAAATTTAATAGCCTCATTACAAATGCCTAAGGATTGAATAATTAAATTATGTAAATAATTAAATTAATTAATCCAATAATAGCAAATAGCTAAAGCTAATTAATTCATTTATTAATTTCACCTTTTGGGTATTGTTGTGAGCCATGGCCATGGATTCGTCACTTCACTTTTCAAGTGATGTTCACCCTTAGTGTTGTGTCTACTTTTTAACTTGCCAAATAAGAATATATTCTTCAATAAGCCAAGAATATTATTCATGTCTTGCCTCAACGTCAAGAGGCAATGAGTGCAAAATATTGCAATTGATGACAGCAACCAAAATAAGGAAATGATATTTATTCCCGAAATCATTTTTAGCACTAAACTAACAGTAACAGCGCTTAATAATAAAAAAAAAGAAACTAAAACAATACAGTCTCTTCTGCTAGAACTATGTTTCGTTTTGAATGGTTCCTTTAAGTAGAAAGTGTGAAATTTCCATGATGATAGTAAATATAATTACGACACTATGAGTATGACTATGTTGTTTGATCACTAACTTAAGAAGACATAATAATTAAATGTCATAAAATTAGTTGTCATATAGTCTTTAACAGTTAAAGTTGAAGGATACATTCGAGTATATGCCAGGTTTTTTGCAAAAATAAAATTCCGTTTATTAAAGTTAAAGCTTGCATTAATTTGTCTACAGATTTATTGACGAATTATTTAATATCTTAATTTTTCTATAACAATAATTTTATAATTAAAACTTTATAAATAAGTAAAATTCTAAGCACTTGTATTTTCATCTAAATAATACTTTTAGGGCTGCGGAAATTGACGATTAATTTCTCGATTAATAGTTAATTTTTTTAGCGATTAATCGACCCATCACTTACAAGTCAAAAAGGAAAAAAAATATATACATAAAATAAAATAGCGGCCGATAAATAATAAATTTCCCGACGATTACACGAACAGTTAGTCAGTTAGGTTTCAACTATTGACTGACGGGAATGTTCAAAATGTTGATTGATAAAGTTTGCCTACCATGGTTCTAACACTTCGCGTACTTATCAAACAAAATGAAAAGCGTATTAAGCTAATGGCAGTAATGGAGTCTTACTCAGGGACAGAAAATAAAATGATGACAGCTCTTCTGATGATTACAAATGGAGATGAAAGTTCCTGAATAAATTAAAACCTCTACAATGGTGGAAACTTAATGAACACCGATAGGGGACGTGGTGGTCGAGTGGCAGCGCGCTGGACTGTCGTACCGATGGTCACGGGTTCGAATCCGTGTGAAGTGTGAAGGCAAGGGTTTGTTCCCGGAGCCTAGGGCGTCCTTGAGTCACCCCGCTCCGAATGGGTACCTAACACTAGTTAGGCGGCTGGGTAATGCGTGGAACCCACAAAGCCGTGTTGCATCACTTGCCAACATATCATCTGTCATGGTCTGTGGACGCAGCTATCTTCTGCTATCTTCCTTGCCAAGACCGTTTTGAGCCTCAGTTCCATTGTTCAGCTCGGCTGGTTATATTGTCAATTAGACCAGCTCATCACTTGAACCAAATAATCATTAATAATGTCAACACACTTATCTTTTTGCGCAGTTGGCTAAAAGATGTCACATAAAGGAGACATTCCAGTGTTTCAACAAGAACGTTTAATAAATGTTTTTATGACATCATAAATTTTAATTTTTGGCTTTAAATGATTAATCGTTAATTTTACAAAAGTTAACTATTAAATTTAAATTAATCGTTAAAAGCCCTAATTTTAAAGAAAAATCTTAAGAAGAAGGAGTATTGAAAACAGAGCTGATTTTAAATTGTAAAGGAACCCAATTTTAATTATGTAGGGTAGTCTTTGCAGGTTTGTTTTTTCTTTGTGGACGCAATAATCGTTTGTATAGAAGGAGCGTCTGTAACAGATAAGATAAAATAATTATGGGCCGTGCATAAATGATGTCAAGCGATTTTGGCCGATTATTCAACCCCCCCTCCCCCTTTCCCCTTGTCACATGTCGTCACAAAAAGTTATACCGACTCCCCTCCCCCCTTTTTTTTTCCACTCCCAATATGACGTCAATATGACCCCCCAGGTTACTTTGTCTGGTTTTTTTTTAAATAGTTATTTTATCGTAAAAACTTGCATGTCAATTATTATCAATCTACGTTTTGCAAAACTACTTTTTCATATTCAACTTATTGTTAAAGCAGTGATTTGTTTTCAATAAGTGTTTTATTCTTATTTCATCATGTGTCCCTTGAAAATTTTTCAATTTAGCATTTCGTAAATTATATATTTTAAATTAAATATAATATATATTTAATTTTCAATAACTGCATGAATTATGACTTCATTAAACTTTTTTTTTCTTAAAATTTTTATCAGAGAAACAACCGCTTTCTTATAAAATTTTGTTTCGTATCGTGTATTGACACAATTTTTTTATTTAACAGCTCCCTCGCATAAACGCATTATTCAGACTGCGGTCGGTAAGTCTCGAAGATCAACAAACAGGCAGGTGGCAACACGTTTATATTCGTCTCCCCTCTCAGTCATGGTAAGTTGAGGCAGATTTATTTTTTTTAATGTGCTACCAATTACATAATCAGATAAACGAAAATAATGTTAAAGCTGTTGCATTATGATAACCACAATAAATTACCCACAAAAAGTAAGAACTGGAAAAAATGGCGAAGCGTCATTGACGACGTCGAAATACCTTAGACTTATGCTATTTAACTTAAGCCTTAAACTGAAAAGCCTACATTTATTAAAGCCCGAAAGATTCTTTAAAATTTTCTGTTCATATATGCATAATTAGGGTAGCCCTTCTCTAATATTTATAATTTTATTTTATAGTCTATTTACAGTTTATGGGTGCCCATGCCCATTCAATCGCCCATTCAAATGATTCATTTCATTTGAATTTGTTATTTCTGATGGTGTCTTTTAAAGTTATCTTTAGCCTTCTTTCTTTACTTAAGTAAAAATACAACTGATAAATCAATGTCTTTTGTCCCATGATATAATACATACAGTATACTGTCACCATACTGTGGGACACAATAGGTACTTCACTAAAAATTTCAAAGTTGATATATATTAATGAAACTTATATCATTGGAAAGGGCAAGGGCTTGATATTACCTTTACAATGATACCTGGTTCATTTCTGTATCTTACATAGGAAAAAAGTTATCAAATTTTAAGTGTCAGAATTTTTCCTGTAAAGTAAAATTTTAGTAAAAGCCTTCAAAATTGCACCAAATTTTAATAAGGTATGTGGCTTTAAAAAGAAACCATTGTCATTGTTTTATCGCAAAGAATATATTGTTGTTGTTGAGCCTTCTCATCCATGAGGGGCATCCACCGATCATCGTCGGCGTCTGCGATTCCTCCAAGGGCATAGGCCACCTACGAGAGACCTCCAGGCATCTCTATCCTGGGCCAGCTTCTCCAGGATCTTCCATTCATGGCCAATTCTCTTTATGTCTGCCTCCAATTCTCGGCGCCAAGTGTTTCTTGGACGGCCTCTTTTCCGCTTACCCTGTGGGTTCCATTTCAGGGCTTGCTTTGTTGTGTTAGGAGCAGGTTTTCTTAGTGTATGATCAATCCACCTCCACCGCTTCTGGATAGGGGTCTACCGATATATCGGCTGGAGCCGATATATCGGTACCGATATCTGGATATCGGCAATATCGGTAGCATGTGAAGGTCCCGATATTGACGTCACCGATATTTCATAATAAGTGACATTTTGACCCCCCCAAAAAAAACGGAAAGAAAAAAAATATCATTTAGATTTACAATATCTCCACAAATTAATATATCGACCCCTGATACCGGTATTGAAATATTCAAAAGAGTCCTAGTATTAATATGTGCAGCCATGATACAGTGTGCCATGTTCTTTGATATTGTTTAGGTATCGGCCGATTTTCGTATACTCAGAAATACTGTGTAAATAGTGCCGATGCCAAGTATACCGTAATTGCTCTAATAAATGTATAACATGTAAACATTATGTTCACGTAATTGCTCTAATAGCAAAGATGCACTCAGAATCGCACATGTCTAAAACATTTCGTTTCATATGGAATAGCAAAATGTACCGTGTGAAGAATTGTTGTCATTGGCAACCATTCAACCTTCAGCCTCATTTTCACTCTTTTACTATTGTACATTGTTCTCATTGTCATTGTTTCATTCATAAAAGGTGGCCGTGTGCAAAAGCCATTAAACTATTGGTTAGAATTAATAATTATGAGTCAAGGTTGAAGTTTCAAAAGGAGTACCTAATATGCTTGTACATTTTTATAAAGGACGGTTCGTTTTGTTATGAGTCCCATGTAGGCCATGATCTGGAACTTGTAAACACATCGGAAACTTAATTTCCCGAAAAAAAAATCGGTAATTTCGGCAAAACTGGATATCGCTAGACCCCTTAATTATAAGATATAAATAATTACGAGTGATAAATTTAAGAATGTCGTCATCAAATATGACCGCTGTTATTTTTGTCATAACAAATACTCATATCGGCACTCATATCGGAAAAAAATATCGGTAATATCGGCAAATAATCATAATTCCAGACATAGAGATTATGATCAAGATAGACAAGCATGGAAAGAAAAATATAATCACAATTCCAGACATAGAGATTATGATCAAGATCGACAATCATGGAGAGAAAAATATAATCATAATTCCAGACATAGAGATTATGATCAAGAAAGACAATCATGGAGAGAAAGAAATAATCATAATTCCAGACATAGAGATTGTGATCAAGATAGACAAGCATGGAAAGAAAAATATAATCATAATCCCAGACATAGAGATTATGATCAAGAAAGACAATCATGGAGAGAAAGAAATAATCATAATTCCATAAATAGAGATTATAATCAAAGCAGAAGATCATGGAGAGGCAAATACAATTTTGAATCCAGAAAAAGAAATTATAATCAACCATGGAGAAAGAATGAAAACCAAGACATGAATGATAGAAAAATAATAAAGTTAAATCGAGCACAGATAGAAACTAGTGACACTTTAGCCACTATGAAAAATCAAGTATATGATAAAAGAAATGAAGACCATAGTAACAGACAGAGATGGTACTAGTGAATCTGAAACCATTTGTGTGAAATCATCTGAAGTAGGAAGAACAATTGGTTGTTTATTAAGCAGAATGAAAGACATAGATAAAGACAATGATTTTCAGATAAAGCTTTCTGACATTGACTCATCTGGTCGAAATTCTATAGAATTATCTGGAAACAAAAATGACATCTCAAAAGCTAAGCAACTTATTCAAGATGCTGGAATTGATATTGTGAATGGAATAATCGAAGTCATGGTTGGTGAATTATTGAACATTTAACAGTCTGAAGAAACATTCGATTTGAATTCATACTCGTCAATTGAAGAATGACTATCTTTGAACTAGGCTATGCTATTAGCCGACTACAAATTTGACATTAAACCTGTGAAGGGAAAGGACAATGTGGTTGCAGACATATTAAGTAGAATGACAATAAATAAAGACACTCTGTGAATTCCTAAGTGATAAAACCAGAGACTGTATTAAAAAGACATTCTGTGAATTACTAAATGATAAAATAAGAGACTAAATTAATATTAGTATGTGAATTCCTAAAGGATACAAACAGAGACTGTAATTATATTAATAATTTTATTTGTTGAACAATGGACAAGGAACAGTGTTTGAATTCCACTGGATTATTAGTTAATTTTAATAATATTGAGTGTTTAAATATTTTAATTACACAAAATTACAGATGTGTTTAAAAGTTCCATTTTCATTTTTTCAGCACAGGTAGACGGCTGCAGTCCTACAGATTTTTTTCTCATTATTTTTTATGTTTAGAAGGTTGCAGTTCTACAGATTTTTTCTTATTGATTTTATGTCCAGATGTTGTATGTAAGAAAATGAATGTTCATTAATGATAAATATTTGAATATAGATATAATTCAATGTGATTTTATGAAGACCAAAAATGTTGTATTTCAGAAAACATTTTTTTTTAAGGATGGGGGTGAATGTCACATGTGATTAACATAATTTTGTGACGTAAGGTCACGTGTATAAGAAACGCGGGAAGAAAGGAGCATTCCTATTGGTTGAAAGTGTTGGGCGAACAGTTGTGAGTAGACTTCCGTCAAGGAAGGATGTATGGTGTGTGCCTCAAGATTTCCACGTTGTATTACCTCAAATGATATTTCTATGTACATAATATATATATTAAAGTTGTTTTGGATAAACAAGCTCTTCAGTGAATTATTGTGCACAAGATTATGTACTGTGAAAACGCCTACATAAAGAGAAACATATTTAATCGTTACAAATGGGCTTCTGTTTTGTCCGCTGCCACAGTTCCTGGTTGCTGATTTTGTCTGGCCAGTGAATTCTGAGAATCCTTCTTAAACAGTTGTTGATGAAGGACTGGATTCTGGTCAGGTTTACGGCCGTTGTTCTCCATGTCTCGGCTCCATATAGCAGCACAGGTTTTACCATAGCGTTAAAAATCCTTACTTTTAACTTGCTGCCTAAGTTGTTAGAGACCCAAACATTCTTGAGTTGCTGGAAGGCCGCTCTTGCTTTTCCGATCCTTATTTTGACGTCCGCATCTGTACCACCTTGTTTATCTACCACGCTGCCAAGGTAAACAAAACTGTCCACCTCCTCAAGGGCTTCTCCTTCAAGCATAATGGGTGATGTACTGGTGGCATTAACCTTGAGGATTTTACTCTTCCCTTTGTGAATGTTGAGACCCATGCTAGCAGAAGTGGCTGCGACAATGTTTGTTTTCTCCTGCATCTGTCATTGTAACAGTAAAAAATCCATAACATTATAACTATTCAAGCTATAGCACTCAGGTTTCCTTTAAAGCTTAATTAGATATTAGGGCTTCAGCAAGAAGCTTATAAGGTTGTAACATTGCTTTGTATTTATTTTTTACAAGGGAATTGACCACATGGGCCAATTGAATTTCATAAAAAATTTAACCTACTTGAATTGCAATAAGATTAAATTTCAAATCCTCAAATGTTCTACAATTTTAACAAATTATTAGGCTTCAACAATATTAATACTAATATAGCTATAATGTATTATTAAGTGTAATTTGAACCAACAAGTGTTTTTAAGCTTCATTAACGATGTTACATGTCACGCCCGAGAGCAACCCTCAATATTGTATAACTTTTTAAGGAACATTATTCCTTTATCAGATACAAATTTATTTAAATAATTCATGTGGTCTTGAAGAGTTTTCATTACAGCCACAGGGGAGGGTGGGGTTTGGTTAACTGTTATCACCTTCTCTTAAGTAACCATTGTTATTAATCATTAATTATGTTTTAACAACTACTGTACATTTAAATTTAAGCTAAATTACATTTAAGGGCACTATTCTATCTATTTCTAAAAGCAAGGTTGATAAAAACCATAATACCACATTATTTTAGACATATCCAGTGGTTACAGTCAGTTACAGTAGTTTTAACATTATTGTGTTACTGTTTATACTACATTACTATTGATTTTTAAGAAAAGTACAAGTGCATTTACTATAATATCTAAAAATCTGTTTTCAATCATGATTTTATCAAACCATTGTAAACACAAATAAATTGAATGGCTTTTGAAAACTATAGATATGTAAAGATTTAAAATCCTTCTCAATAATGTCGGTTTTTCACAATTTTCCCTCTCTAATTAAACAAGTGATGTTAAAATATAATCAATTTAGTATTGTCTATCGGTGTAATGAATGAACTTTATGTAAAATAATTTCCACCCTTGTATGACTTATAGTATGTTCAAAATAATGATTCTAAACTTACATATTTTCCCAAAATAAAGAATTTCCGCTACAAGCACTAAATCCATTTGAACAAATTCATTATCTAAATTATCGTAGTCCATGTGCCTACAAAAAAAAAGTCAACAATACAGTTATAGTCTGTTTCTTATTTAGACAAAGAAAGCTTTATAAATATATGACCCTGTGACCTATCGGCAATGACCGGTTTATGGTCTGTTTCACACAATCGAAAAAACGATCGGCGCGCGCTGCTTAGTTAAGTACCTACACACTATATAATATATGAGATATGACCCGCGGCGTAGCATAAGCTGCAGACATGCCACATTCACATGCTCATCATAAAGAGTACAAAGAAGGGGAGGGGGTGAGAGAAAGGACACAAATAGGAGCATGAAATCATGAAAAAAAAAGCGAGTAAACGTGGAGACATGTGCACAGTGGTGAAAAATGGGGAAAAGAACGGCCAGAAAAAAAAATTAAAATTTTTTCTTTAAAATTGTTCCCGCTGGGGCTTGAACCCAGGAATTTCCGCGTGAAAGGCGGACGTGATAAACACTACACTATGAATCACATGTTATTCTGTGAATGAACAACGCTACTTAGCGCAAGAAAAGTTTTCGCCCCCCCCCTCCATTTTTTTCTTTTTATCCCACAACGCTTGCCAGCAGTGATCCCAGCGAGGGTCATTTGTCATGCTCATTTGCACATGCTCGTTTAGGTGAAATATATATATAGATAATGTTAATGAAGAATATAAACGTAGAAAATTATCCATTAAATGGAATATTACATCATTAAATAGATTTAAAAAATGAGTAAGAATGGAAGATTGATTACATTGATTAATTTTCTTTCCCTCACTTAATAATTAAACTAATTAATTTTATAATTTTTTAGATTCATTTATAAAAATCATTTTACTTTATTCAATATCTTCCATTAATATAATATATGTTTTATAGTTCTAAATTACTAAATTAACTATTTTATTATATCAAAAATTGTGCAAATTAAGTCAAGAGTTTGTACAAGTTTATCTGGCAGATGGCATAGGCATAGGTGGTCTAAAAAGTCTCTGCACCAATGGGGTTAAAAATGTGTTCATAATTGTTATTAAATAATTTTTAAATGGTTAATTGATGCTTCATGGATGCTTTTTTTTCATGTTTAGCCACCATCTTTTAGCAAGTTCACCTAACTTTTAAGCTATTTAGTGGACCTTCAAAACAAAATTAATTTCTATAAAAGGAATTTGCACCTAGTTTTCAAGCACTTTTTAAAGGACCTTCAGAACAATAAAAATTTATAAAATGACAGAGCTTTGTAAACACTCAGTGGAAGCCGCCATTAAATGGTGAAAGGAGATAGAAGTGGGAAATCAGTCTGATTAAATGGTAAAATAAAAGGACAGCTAATGATGGGGATTGTATTTTTTATCCATTTTAACCTGCCTATTGTATTATTTGCCAGCTATGCTTGCCCTGAAAAATCAGCCAGATCGTCTCAAAGGGTTAACAATGATCATTGTTAATTTAATAGGAATCATAATGAATGTCTTTATTGCTTTGGGTATCAATTTTCTGCCATACATTTTCAGTTAGCTTGCCACACCTGTTTTGTACCATTAAAGGGTATATCTCACTTACATGGTCTTATCATATTTATATTTTAGTCAAACTTCAAAAAGACATCCCTAGCTGGTGGGGGCCGCAAAAAAACTGGCCCAAGACCAGAGCTGACCGAAGAACAGAAGCAGGAGATTCGCGAAGCTTTTGATCTTTTTGATGCTGATGGATCTGGTACCATTGATGCAAAAGAACTGAAAGTATGCACTTTTCATCTATTTATCCATTATTGATATGTGTAACAATTAAACATCAATGTAAAAAAAAATGTTATTTCATTAAATTTGATTTTATGTCTTGTAAAAAAACAGAACATAATTTACTAACTAACCCATTCAACCACGTAACAGCTAAATCCAGCTGCAATTAGTGCAACAACGTAATGAACAAATTCTTATCTTATCTTATCTGTTTACAGACGCTCCTTCTATACAGAAGATTATTGCGTCCTACGCTTATCTATGGTTTGTGTTTAGTCCTGCATTTTTATTAGAGATTTAAATGTTGATAAAGTGTTGGTTTTCCTGGATTCTTCAGGCAACCCATTCCACGCCCGAATTCCGGACGGGAAGAAGGAAAACTTGTATGTGTTTGTTCTTGCATACGGAATAAGAAAGGTGTTTTTATCCTTATGTCTATCTGAGGGTTGTATTAAGTTATCTTTGTGTTGTATTTCTAAATTAGAATTAATTGCTTTATGTATGATTACTACTTTGCTCTTGGTTCTTCTATCCTCTAGTGTTTCAAGGTTTAATGATTTAACTAATGGTGTTACTCTTGTCAGTTTCGAATATTCTCCAGTAATGAATCTGGCAGCTCTTTTTTGAATTTGTTCTAGTTTATCAATGTTTTCTTTGGTGGATGGGTCCCATACAGAAGATGCATATTCTAGTGCAGGTCTCACAATTCTGTCAGGTTATTAATATGTTTACACATTACTATAAAGGAAGCAGAAATCTGTTGATCTGAATGAAGACCTATTGAGAGACCAGAATAAGGGAAATATAAAATTATAATATTGTTAATAACTCTTTGAGGAGTACTGTATATACTTGAGTATAAGTTGATCTCGAGAATAAGTCGACCCTCCGATTTGTCACTTTTTATTCACTTATTAAGCATTTATCGTGTTGATGAAATGTATAAAATGAGTTACGGGTGCATGAGTTGCCATTCTGATAATAGCCTTGAAATTTTGAAGGGAAAAAAAGACCTACTTATACTTCAGAATGTACGGTAATCATAATTTCATTTTTATAACACCTTTTTTATTTTATCATTATTCTCATGAGCAGTTGATCATAAATTGAATTCTAAAAATTAATAAAATAAAGCCATTGGGAATTAGTTTTATACAATGCATAAAGCAGCAGTTGAGGAATTTCAGTCATTTTATTTTCTTAAAAATATACTTTAAAAAAGGATTATTTAAAAAAAAATTCTTTCTGCCTGTCTCTATTGGTAGTGGTAAAGTTGTTCCCTTTTGTCTAGCTAGGGTTTCAATGTTATAACATTTTTTAGCATCCTGGATTGGATGTGTTAATTACAGTGCTAAGCTACTTTTGTCGGTTATTAGGTTGTTATATTTATCTGTAAACGTGCATTCTATTTTCATTTACAATTCATAAATTTATTCTCAGTTTATAGAAAGATTTGAAATCTTGTACAAGTTATATGCTTCATTTTTCCCATTTCAGGTTGCAATGAGAGCTCTTGGGTTTGAACCCAAAAAAGAAGAGATTAAAAAGTTGATTGCTGAAATTGATAAGGACTCAACAGGTAATACCCGATGACAACCTAAAATTGATTAATGTAAAAACACATTAGTGGTTTTGAAATGTATATCTATGGCCAGAGCTTCAAATTATAGACATTTATCATTTCCATAATTGAAGAGGAAAGTGGCATGTTACATTTAAAGTAACATGAATAACTTGCAATATAAACAATTATATGAAAATTCAAAATGCATAAGAACATTTTTATTTGAACCAAAAAAATAAAAACTGTCCCATTTACAGAAATAAAGTTTCAAAGATAAAATTTATTTTTCTATTTAATTCTTTTGATACTCAGGAAATATTGACTTCAATGAGTTTTTACAATTAATGACATGTAAAATGAGTGAGAAGGACTCAAGAGAAGAAATCCTTAAGGCGTTCCGTCTATTTGATGATGATGAAACTGGCAAGATTTCATTTCGTAACTTGAAGAGGGTGGCTAAAGAATTAGGAGAAAATATGACTGATGAAGAATTACAGGTAAATTTAAATGTTTATTTTAAAACAATTTTCAAAAGCCTGTCATAGGAAAGTATACTGAGCACATTTATATTAATTTGAATTATAGAAATCTTTTTTTAAATGTTTATTTATCGATTTTTGGAATTAACCCTTACGGCATAGGAAAACGTAAGACTAGACATAAACCTTGGATAAGGGTTAAATGCAATAAAGTCTTCTGTGTAACAGAAGCCCCTCAAATATATAATAATTTCTTTTATATACAAAGAAACATGAAGGCTACCAATCCATTTATTACTTTACCCAAATAATTTTATATTTTCTTGTTTGAGATATGAGATGAGTATTTTAAGAATTTTTTAAAAATTGCTGAATGGTCAATTCCTATTTAATTCACACAGCTCAAAGAATTTCTTTTTGATTATATTTATATTAATGAAAATAAGAGAAATGACATCCTGAGGTTCTCTATGACACCCATGTGTTTCCTGGTCCTCTACAATCATAATGTCTATTGGTATGGAATATTAGAATAATTTCCAACCAGATTTGTTTGGGTTTTTTTTTGTTTTGTTTTTTTGTTTGATGATATAGGATCCATTTTGGATATTTTTAAACAAAGGAGTGACACAATATTTGGCCGTTTGTGGTTTCAGGGAAATCCCCGGCTTGTACAATAAGTTTAATGACGATACATAAGAATAAACCGTATAACAGATGTGTATAATGAAGATACATAAGAATTAATTGTATAACAGTACTTTAGCCAATAAGATGGTGTAAGTAGTGCCACAGAAGTGTTGCCAGCATTACAAGCTGGTGCCACACAATTTAATGAACCTTTGCTATCCCCAGGAGATGATTGACGAGGCAGATAGAGATGGCGACGGGGAGATCAATCAGGAAGAGTTCTTAAGAATCATGAAAAAGACAAGTTTATATTGAGTTCTCTCCCCCATTTCCTCATGTTACAGATGATAAATCATGAAATACTTCAATAAATGATGAATGTTGTTAAACAGTACATGACCCAGCTGTAGAACTCAAGCTGAGTGCAGTTGCTAATTATACTTGTTGTCAATTGGTTTCAATAATTTTATAAGTTTTACACACAAAATACAGGATGAATGTTTTCTAAATTTCATCTCTACTCAAATGTCTTAAATAGGTTATGTCTTTTTAAATACTACTTTGCTTATTTTTTTAAGCTCTTTTTCCGTTCTCACCGAATGTCACGCTAGTTATGAATGGATATTGAAAATATAATGCTTTTCTTCTGTATGATCCATTCATCTAGATCTATGTCAAATAGTTAAACGACAATTTCTTTCTTTTAAAGTCCTTACTAAATTTTTCTTTTGCGCCATTAAAAATATTATTAAATATATTCTCTGTAAAAAATTTCATGAATTGTCAGTAATGCACCTGAGAATATGATCATCAAACACATTTTTTTCCATTGGATTATTGTGACCAGTGTTAACATTCCTTTTTAATCGGAAGGGGGGACAACAAATTTACTGTTTGATTGATTTATATGATGTATAAACTGTTGTATTTTCAACCCAAAGGGGGGGGGGCAAACGCTTTATCCTCAGGGGCAGCATCTTCTTGGTTTCTAAAATAACTCTACATTTTACGCAATATAATTTGGAAAAATTTTGTAAAATAATTAATTTATAACAAGGCAGTCTCAATTTTGTTTGTTTACATGGAGCAATAGGATGTTAGAAATATATTTGTTGGAAACAGAAAACCTGATGACATTTTATTTCCTCCAAATAAAATGATCTCCCCTTTATGTCGGTGGCTGACTCGTCATTTCTTTCAGTTATTATAAAAGCCTCTTTCCTCAAGTGATTGCAAGCGTGTAAATATAACGTAAGTCCCTTAGCAGCCTAATGTTTTAGCATTGTCACGATTTGAGTTAAACTCAGTATAGTAGTCATCACTGAGTTGGCAGTTCTGTTGGTAATCTGTAATATTTGTCTTGATTAACCCATTGTGCTGACAAGCCTAAGAGGCAATACCAACTCAATGCTAAATGACTAACCTTTTTGTATTTGAAAGTGACTTCGACGCAAAACTTTGAATAGAATCGCTGTCTTTTACTTGGAAGAACAATACATTTTTTTATACCAAGTACTTGCTAAAGTCTTGTTATTCATTTTATAATAATTGATATTGTTGTAAAGTCTAAATAATTTCTCTGCTGTTGCTTCCTTTATTTTTCATGATCCACTTTAAATCAATCAAGAATATTCCTCACATAAACTCACTATAGCCTGTATGGTGGAAGTGCTACACGACTATAAAAAGATATGGTTCATAGTTAGTGGGCCCATCATCACTGACAAATTCAAATCAAGTCATCGTATCCAGCACTCATAACAAGCCACCATCTCTAGCACTCATAACAAGCCACCATCTCTAGCATTCATATAAGCTACAATCTCTAGCACTCATATCAAGCCACCATCTCTACCATTAATAACAAGCCATCATCTCTATCACTCATATCAAGCCACCAACTCTAGCACTCATATCAAGCGACCATCTCTGGCATTCATATCAAGCCACCATCTCTAGCACTCATATCAAGCCACCATCTCTAGCATTCAAAACAAGCCACAGTATCTGGCATTCATAACAAGCCACCATCTCTAGCATTCATAATAAGCCACCATCTCTAGCATTCATAACAAGCCACCATCTCTATCACTCATATCAAGCCACCATCTCTAGCATTCATAATAAGCCACCATCTCTAGCATTCATAATAAGCCACCATCTCTAGCACTCATATCAAGCCAGCATCTCTAGCATTCAAAATACGCCACCATCTCTAGCATTCAAAACAAGCCACCATCTCTAGCACTCATATCAAGCCACCATCTCTGGCACTCATATCAAGCCACCATCTCTAGCACTCATAGCAAGCCACCATCTCTAGCATTCATAACAAGCCACCATCTCTAGCACTCATATCAAGCCACCATCCATAGCATTCATAATAAGCCACTATCTCTAGCTCTCATAATAAGCCACCATCTCTAGCATTCATAAATAAGCCACCATCTCTAGCACTCATAATAAGCCACCATCTCTAGCACTCATATCAAGCCACCATCTCTAGCACTCATAATAAGCCACCATCTCTAGCACTCATAATAAGCCACCATCTCTAGCACTCATAATAAGCCACCATCTCTAGCATTCATAACAAGCCACCATCTCTAGCATTCATAAAAGCCACCATCTCTAGCACTCATATCAAGCCACCATCTCTAGCACTCATAACAAGCCACCATCTCTAGCACTCATAATAAGCCACCATCTCTAGCATTCATAACAAGCCACCATCTCTAGCATTCATAAAAAGCCACCATCTCTAGCACTCATATCAAGCCACCATCTCTAGCACTCATAACAAGCCACCATCTCTAGCACTCATATCAAGCCACCATCTCTAGCACTCATATCAAGCCACCATCTCTAGCACTCATAATAAGCCACCATCTCTAGCACTCATATCAAGCCACCATCTCTAGCACTCATAACAAGCCACCATCTCTAGCACTCATAACAAGCCACCATCTCTAGCACTCATATCAAGCCACCATCTCTAGCACTCATACAAGCCACCATCTCTAGCACTCATATCAAGCCACCATCTCTAGCACTCATAATAAGCCACCATCTCTAGCATTCATAATAAGCCACCATCTCTAGCATTCATAATAAGCCACCATCTCTAGCACTCATAACAAGCCACCATCTCTAGCACTCATATCAAGCCACCATCTCTAGCACTCATATCAAGCCACCATCTCTAGCACTCATATCAAGCCACCATCTCTAGCACTCATAATAAGCCACCATCTCTAGCATTCATAATAAGCCACCATCTCTAGCACTCATATCAAGCCACCATCTCTAGCACTCATAATCAAGCCACCATCTCTAGCACTCATATCAAGCCACCATCTCTAGCACTCATATCAAGCCACCATCTCTAGCACTCATAATCAAGCCACCATCTCTAGCACTCATAATCAAGCCACCATCTCTAGCATTCATAACAAGCCACCATCTCTAGCACTCATAACAAGCCACCATCTCTAGCACTCATATCAAGCCACCATCTCTAGCACTCATAATAAGCCACCATCTCTAGCATTCATAATAAGCCACCATCTCTAGCATTCATAATAAGCCACCATCTCTAGCACTCATATCAAGCCACCATCTCTAGCACTCATATCAAGCCACCATCTCTAGCACTCATATCAAGCCACCATCTCTAGCATTCAAAATAAGCCACCATCTCTAGCATTCATAACAAGCCACCATCTCTAGCACTCATATCAAGCCACCATCTCTAGCACTCATATCAAGCCACCATCTCTAGCATTCATAATAAGCCACCATCTCTAGCATTCATAATAAGCCACCATCTCTAGCACTCATATCAAGCCACCATCTCTAGCACTCATAATAAGCCACCATCTCTAGCACTCATAACAAGCCACCATCTCTAGCACTCATAACAAGCCACCATCTCTAGCACTCATAATCAAGCCACCATCTCTAGCATTCATAATAAGCCACCATCTCTAGCATTCATAAAAAGCACATCTCATCAAACAAGCCACCATCTCTAGCACTCATATCAAGCCACCATCTCTAGCACTCATATCAAGCCACCATCTCTAGCACTCATATCAAGCCACCATCTCTAGCATTCATAACAAGCCACCATCTCTAGCATTCATAATAAGCCACCATCTCTAGCATTCATAACAAGCCACCATCTCTAGCACTCATAACAAGCCACCATCTCTAGCATTCATAATAAGCCACCATCTCTAGCACTCATAATAAGCCACCATCTCTAGCACTCATATCAAGCCACCATCTCTAGCATTCATAATAAGCCACCATCTCTAGCACTCATAACAAGCCACCATCTCTAGCATTCATAACAAGCCACCATCTCTAGCACTCATATCAAGCCACCATCTCTAGCACTCATATCAAGCCACCATCTCTAGCACTCATAACAAGCCACCATCTCTAGCATTCATAATAAGCCACCATCTCTAGCACTCATAATCAAGCCACCATCTCTAGCACTCATATCAAGCCACCATCTCTAGCATTCATAATAAGCCACCATCTCTAGCACTCATAACAAGCCACCATCTCTAGCACTCATAACAAGCCACCATCTCTAGCACTCATAATCAAGCCACCATCTCTAGCACTCATAATCAAGCCACCATCTCTAGCACTCATAATAAGCCACCATCTCTAGCATTCATAACAAGCCACCATCTCTAGCACTCATATCAAGCCACCATCTCTAGCATTCATAACAAGCCACCATCTCTAGCACTCATATCAAGCCACCATCTCTAGCACTCATAATAAGCCACCATCTCTAGCACTCATATCAAGCCACCATCTCTAGCATTCATAACAAGCCACCATCTCTAGCACTCATAAACAAGCCACCATCTCTAGCACTCATAATCAAGCCACCATCTCTAGCACTCATAATAAGCCACCATCTCTAGCATTCATAATAAGCCACCATCTCTAGCATTCATAATAAGCCACCATCTCTAGCACTCATATCAAGCCACCATCTCTAGCACTCATAATCAAGCCACCATCTCTAGCACTCATATCAAGCCACCATCTCTAGCACTCATATCAAGCCACCATCTCTAGCATTCATAACAAGCCACCATCTCTAGCACTCATAACAAGCCACCATCTCTAGCACTCATAATAAGCCACCATCTCTAGCACTCATAATAAGCCACCATCTCTAGCATTCATAATAAGCCACCATCTCTAGCACTCATATCAAGCCACCATCTCTAGCACTCATATCAAGCCACCATCTCTAGCACTCATAACAAGCCACCATCTCTAGCACTCATAATCAAGCCACCATCTCTAGCATTCATAACAAGCCACCATCTCTAGCACTCATATCAAGCCACCATCTCTAGCATTCATAACAAGCCACCATCTCTAGCATTCATAACAAGCCACCATCTCTAGCACTCATAATCAAGCCACCATCTCTAGCACTCATAATAAGCCACCATCTCTAGCATTCATAATAAGCCACCATCTCTAGCATTCATAATAAGCCACCATCTCTAGCACTCATATCAAGCCACCATCTCTAGCACTCATATCAAGCCACCATCTCTAGCACTCATATCAAGCCACCATCTCTAGCATTCATAAATAAGCCACCATCTCTAGCATTCATAAACAAGCCACCATCTCTAGCACTCATATCAAGCCACCATCTCTAGCACTCATATCAAGCCACCATCTCTAGCATTCATAATAAGCCACCATCTCTAGCATTCATAATAAGCCACCATCTCTAGCACTCATATCAAGCCACCATCTCTAGCATTCAAAATACGCCACCATCTCTAGCATTCAAAACAAGCCACCATCTCTAGCATTCATAACAAGCCACCATCTCTAGCACTCATAATAAGCCACCATCTCTAGCATTCATAATAAGCCACCATCTCTAGCATTCATAATAAGCTAGCATTCATAACAAGCCACCATCTCTAGCACTCATATCAAGCCACCATCTCTAGCACTCATATCAAGCCACCATCTCTAGCACTCATATCAAGCCACCATCTCTAGCATTCATAACAAGCCACCATCTCTAGCATTCATAATAAGCCACCATCTCTAGCATTCATAACAAGCCACCATCTCTAGCACTCATACAAGCCACCATCTCTAGCATTCATACAAGCCACCATCTCTAGCATTCATAACAAGCCACCATCTCTAGCACTCATAATCAAGCCACCATCTCTAGCATTCAAAATAAGCCACCATCTCTAGCACTCATAACAAGCCACCATCTCTAGCATTCATAACAAGCCACCATCTCTAGCACTCATATCAAGCCACCATCTCTAGCACTCATATCAAGCCACCATCTCTAGCACTCATAACAAGCCACCATCTCTAGCATTCATAATAAGCCACCATCTCTAGCACTCATATCAAGCCACCATCTCTAGCACTCATATCAAGCCACCATCTCTAGCATTCATAATAAGCCACCATCTCTAGCACTCATAATAAGCCACCATCTCTAGCACTCATAATAAGCCACCATCTCTAGCACTCATAATAAGCCACCATCTCTAGCACTCATAATAAGCCACCATCTCTAGCACTCATAATAAGCCACCATCTCTAGCATTCATAATAAGCCACCATCTCTAGCACTCATAATAAGCCACCATCTCTAGCATTCATAATAAGCCACCATCTCTAGCACTCATATCAAGCCACCATCTCTGGCACTCATAATAAGCCACCATCTCTAGCACTCATATCAAGCCACCATCTCTAGCATTCATAACAAGCCACCATCTCTAGCACTCTTATCAAGCCACCATCTCTAGCATTCATAATAAGCCACCATATCTAGCACTCATAATAAGCCACCATCTCTGTAGCAGTCTTATCAAACCATAACATCCAATTACAGTTATTTACCTTCACATCGAAAGAGTGTAAACATCATACCATCACAACCTTCAATATACAACATTCCTTATTGGAAATCATCAATCAATGCATGATACAGTGGTTCCTATGTTTGTAAACACTTCAGATCATGAATAATTGGGATTACGAACTTTAAAAAAAAATTCTCAGGTAACCAACAATGCTTCGGATTGTTGGGAGAGAGCAAAGATTTAACTTTCGAGACAAACGATCCCGTACAGTACAAAGGCCACGCAGACCTAATATGTAAAGGTCGGTCCACACTTCACAAATGCCCGCGAGCTTTTGTCCAAGCATCACACGACGCACTATTAAATTCGCCAATAAAATAGTGCGTTCGCGTGATGCTTGGGCAAATGCTCGCAAGCATTTGTGATGTATGCTTTTTAAAGTTATGCACGCATGCGCATCCTTAATTTTTTAAAGCATATAGATCAGAGTCATCTTGAATTGAATGACAGCTGCCAGATTCATTACTGGAGAATATTCGAAACTGACAAGAGTAACACCATTAGTTAAATCATTAAACCTTGAAACACTAGAGGATAGGAGAACCAAGAGCAAAGTAGTAATCATACATAAAGCAATTAATTCTAATTTAGAAATACAACACAAAGATAACTTAATACAACCCTCAGATAGACATAAGGATAAAAACACCTTTCTTATTCCGTATGCAAGAACAAACACATACAAGTTTTCCTTCTTCCCGTCCGGAATTCGGGCGTGGAATGGGTTGCCTGAAGAATCCAGGAAAACCAACACTTTATCAACATTTAAATCTCTAATAAAAATGCAGGACTAAACACAAACCATAGATAGGCGTAGGACGCAATAATCTTCTGTATAGAAGTAGCGTCTGTAAACAGATAAGATAAGATAAGACAGCAGTTGGGATAAATAACACACATTTTATACGTATATAATGTTTATGAAGGAAAATGAAAAGCAAATTATTAAATGTATTTGGGGTGGTTCAAAATGATGATGAAGTGCGGTAGCCAGGCTTCATAATTTGAGAAACCGTGGTCTGTGGGCAAGGTTTGTTAACTTTGTATAAGTCAGCACCGAGAACTTTCACACGAGCCAAGACTGGGAAGTGCCAAGCAAACAGGGATGGGAAATGTAGTTGACTGAGGTTTGATGTATTGCCATGGCAACAGAAACCACGGGAGGTCATTAAAGACTACACCAATAACTGGAAAATACTGGATCACATCCCTTTTAACACTGATAGTCCAGGATATGTTTTAATTCGTTCACAAATGTTCCGGGAAACCTATGACATTTCAAGCTTTGGTGAAAGTAAGGGGCCGTCCCATAACACACGTCACGCTATTTTTGACCATTTTAAGCCCCCTCCCCTGCCACGCATCTTCGACCCCCCCCCGCCCCTAAAGTACGTCACACTTTCTAACAAAAAAAAATTAACAAAATAGTTAAAGTTTAATATAAAACACCGTGACGTCACACATGGCCGGACCCCTCCTCCCCCTGTCACAAACTGTCACACTTTCATACACCCCTCCCCCCTCTCTGGAGCGTGATGTACTTTATGGACGGCCCCTAAATGTCTACCTATATCTAATGCACTTCCTTTTTAAAATTAGCAGAATTATCATATGCTAAGTCACTCAACTATGTTTCTTGTCTGTGTTATTTTAAGTCATTTGTTCCACCACGTTCAAGTGGGCATCGCTAACATACGAGTCCATAATCAAAGTGTGATGACAGCTAATAGCCAAGGTGTGTGGTTTTATCACTTCAAATTGTCATTTGACAGCTGTTCATTGACTCGCTCGGCATGTTGGTGTCTTGTCTACATTGTGTCTGAGATGTGTCAACAGAGTATCTGATTTGTGTCTGAGCTGTGTCTACATAGTGTCTGAGCTGTGTTTACATTGTGTCTGAAGTGTGTCTACATCGTGTCTGATTTGTGTCAATAGTGTGTCTGAGTTGTGTACATTGTGTCTGAGTTATGTCTACATTGCGTTTGAGCCGTGTCTACATTGTGTCTGATTTGTGTCTATATGGTGTCTGAGTAGTGTCAATATTATTATGTTTACTTTAATACTTGACCGCAGATTATTCATTATCTTAAATTATCATCTTTACGGTAGACAATCTAAGATATTAATTTTGATTACTATTATTAAAAATATTATCAAAAATACTTTTCTATAAAAGTCTTTCAATAAAAAAATCCCTAGACAATATATATAATCGAATTTTAAATTATTTAAACCAAAGCTTTCTTCAAAGATTTACGCTTGTAGAGTTGTAGAATTTTCATTAGCTTTTTAAATAATTTACCACACACTTTTTGTGTGTGTTTAAAGTAGCAACAAAAACAAAATAATAATGAGTTATAAGACCCATTCAAAAGCAACTCTGACTGGTTGAATTAAAAATAAAATTATAGTTATTTTTTTAAAATGAATTATGTTTCAATTTTCTACCCACAGTTTCCCTGATCAGAGAAAATATTTCAGCTACAGAACTTTTCGCTACTGATATTTTAGCGACCGACCTTTTAGCCAGACAAATACGACCGACCTTTTAGCCAGACAAATACGACCGACCTTTTAGCCAGACAAATACGACCGACCTTTTAGCCAGACAAATACGACCGACCTTTTAGCCAGACAAATACGACCAACATTTTAGCCAGACAAATACGACCGAACTTTTAGCCAGACAAATACGACCGACCTTTTAGCCAGACAAATACGACCGAACTTTTAGCCAGACAAATACGACCGACCTTTTAGCCAGACAAATACGACCGACCTTTTAGCCAGACAAATACGACCGACCTTTTAGCCAGACAAATACGACCGACCTTTTAGCCAGACAAAATACGACCGAACTTGAATGTTTGGAAATTTTAACGGATAAAACAAGAAAATAAAATTAACCAATCTCACAAGATGGAAGTGTAATTTTTTAAAAAAGAGCTTTGTTGTTCAACATATGCACAATGTGGTACTGTGCCAGTAACAACATATGTCACAATGTGGTACTGTGCCAGTAACAACATATGCACAATGTGGTACTGTGCCAGTAACAACATATGCACAATGTGGTACTGTGTCAGTAACAACATATGTCACAATGTGACACTGTGCCAGTAAAAACATATGTCACAATTCACAATGTGGTACTGTGCCAGTAGCAATATATGTCACAATATGGTACTGTGCCAGTAACAACATATGCACAATGTGGTCCTGTGCCAGTAACAACATATGCACAATGTGGTACTGTGTCAGTAACAACATATATCACAATGTGACACTGTGCCAGTAAAAACATATGTCACAATTCACAATGTGGTACTGTGCCAGTAACAAAATATGCACAATGTGGTACTGTGCCAGTAACAATATATGTCACAATGTGTACTGTGCCAGTACAATATATGTCACAATGTGGTACTGTGCCAGTAGCAATATATGTCACAATATGGTACTGTGCCAGTAACAACATATGCACAATGTGGTCCTGTGCCAGTAACAATATATGCACAATGTGGTACTGTGCCAGTAACAACATATGCACAATGTGGTACTGTGTCAGTATCAACATATGCACAATGTGGTACTGTGCCAGTAACAATATATGTCACAATGTGGTACTGTGCCAGTAACAATATATGTCACAATGTGGTACTGTGCCAGTAACAATATATGTCACAATGTGGTACTGTGCCAGTAACAACGTATGTCACAATGTGGTACTGTACCAGTATCAACATATGCACAATGTGGTACTGTGCCAGTAACAATATAAGTCAAAATGTGGTACTGTGCCAGTAACAATATATGTCACAATGTGGTACTGTGCCAGTAACAATATATGTCACAATGTGGTACTGTGCCAGTAACAATATATGTCACAATGTGGTACTGTGCCAGTAACAATATATGTCACAATGTGGTACTGTGCCAGTAACAACATATACACAATGTGGTACTGTCCCAGTAACAATATATGTCCCAATGTGGTACTGTGCCAGTAACAATATATGTTACAATGTGGTACTGTGCCAGTAACAATATACGTCACAATGTGGTACTTTGCCAGTAACAATATATGTCACAATGTGGTACTGTGCCAGTAACAGCATATGGTACTGCTAGTACGGACACATGGTACAATACGGCTCTGTGGCGGTACTAACATTTGACACAATGTTTTGCTAGCCCCTGCACAACATGAACTCCGACCAAAGAAGAGGCTACATATCCCCCAATAAAGGACTGGCCTCCTCGTGGAAGTTATTGAACGCCCCTTGTCTTGTCTTTTTAAATCCCTTATATTAACTTCGCGGCCGTCTCATCATCTCTGTCTTGGGCGGGCGGAAAAACAGAAGTAAAAAATGACCCACTTCCCATGATCCGATCGAACTGAAATTTGGCACACGGACCCGTCTAACCTAACAATGCATCGTATCAAAATTTCAGATCGATCGAACGTACCGTAATTAAATTAATGCATTTTTAGTTTATCCTTATATGAGGTATGTAATTTAAATTCACTGTTTGTTATTGTTTTTTTTCCCACGTGAAATTTTGAGCTGACGCATTGAGGCGACCCAACGAAGCGACGGGCGCTTTTGTTTACATTTTACGTGTCACTCTGAGCTCGGTCAAGCGAATCGGTGACCAGACTTTTCCCCTCTCCCCCCCACCCACCCCTCCCCCCACCCACACCCCCTCCCCCCACCACTAGGGTTATGATGCAAAGTTGAGTTAAGACAGATTCAGTCTGTAAATGTTTGAAAATAATCAATACTGTTAGTTATGTCTCATATATAAGGGATTTATAGTCAAAAACTTTGTTTTTACGGGTTTGTTTTATTGAAATATTAATATTACTTGAATCGTTCGCTATGAACATTGAACATTTCAACTGAGGGAAAGACTCGCACATAACAGCACAGCTATGACAATCACAAGGAAATCGACGCTTACCCCCCAAACCAGCCCATTACCACCACCCAGCCCTCACCATTCCCCCCCCACCCATTTTTGGGTGTTCTTTACACGTGCAAGTCGTCTGCAACACCAGAAGTGGGCGGGGCAAACGCCGATAAAAATGTCGGACAGCGCTGCTACACGGGAGCTCTGCAACAGGAATTGGCGCACTGTCCTCGGGAAATGATTGACGAATTCCGAATAATTTTCGATAAATCCATCCTCAGATGTCGGGGGACCAGGGACCGGGGACCTGGGACCAGAGACCGGGCAGACGTGAGCGCCTGCAGAGACACGAGGCGAGGTCGGGCGAGAATTCGTCTGCAGTTTGTCAATGCCGGTGTAAGGCTGACATGGGCGGCAACAACTTGTCTCAATTATCGGGTGACCCCAGTCGTCTGCTTCCAGCGGTCGTCCCGTGGTCGTGAGGTCAAGATTTATGGTGTTTCAAATCTGGGGTAGACACAAGGCTGTCCATTTCGGTCTACCTACCTACAACAACTCCTCTGATAAACTGACTCCCGGCCTCTATTGTGTAGATAGGAACGAGAAAGTTACATTGTATGAATCAGAGGCGCAGCGGAGGGGTGACGGTTGTTCATAAGTCCCCGGGCGCCGAGGTAAAAGGGCGCCAACATGAAGCTTAAGACGCAGCATTATAAAAAGTGAATAAAAGTAAGTAATAAATAAATAAAAGTAAAAAAAAAGTTTTTTTAACAAAAAAGGGGGTGTAAGAAAGTGTTAAAGTGGGAGGGGGGTCCGGCCATGTGTGACGTCACGCTGTTTTATATTAAATTTTTATTATTTTGTTAATAAAAACAACATTTTTGTTCGAAAGTGTGACGTACTTTAGGGGGGGGGTCCGAGATGTGTGACAGTTTTTGACAGGAGGGAAATGGGGGGGGGGTAAAAATGGTAAAAATAGCGTGACGTACTTTATGGACGGCCCCTTAAATCTGTGCCTAAGGCACATTATTAGGTGTGTATGATTCTCATTTCTGTTTGTGAAATTGAATTAGCAAAAAGGGGGGGGGGTCTCAGTGTGGGTGGTACGGTATATCTAAAACTAAACACAACTATTTAGACCAGCTGAACACATGATTTAGACCAGCTGAACACATGATTTAGACCAGCTGAACACATGATTTAGACCAGCTGAACACATGATTTAGACCAGCTGAACACGTGATTTAGACCAGCTGGACACATGATTTAGACCAGCTGAACACATGATTTAGACCAGCTGAACACATGATTTAGACCAGCTGAACACATGATTTAGACCAGCTGAACACATGATTTAGACCAGCTGAACACATGATTTAGACCAGCTGAACACATGATTTAGACCAGCTGAACACATGATTTAGACCAGCTGGACACATGATTTAGACCAGCTGAACACATAATTTAGACCAGCTGAACACATGATTTAGACCAGCTGAACACATGATTTAGACCAGCTGAACACATGATTTAGACCAGCTGAACACATGATTTAGACCAACTGAACACATGATTTAGACCAGCTGAACACATGATTTAGACCAGCTGAACACACGATTTAGGCCAGCTGAACTCATAATATAGACAGCCTAAACACATTATTTAGACCAGCTGAGGAAGTTTTAATTTTTTTTATAAGTAAAAAGACATTGTTAGCATTGTTCTCCTAAAGAAAGAGTATTAATTTTTTTTCCATATCTTCTTTGATGATTCTATTTTCCCACCTCACCCATCACAGTTTTTAATTAAGACTTTTCTATTGCCGGGTCACATTGGGCCGATACTGGGCAGGGTTCAGCCCGAGTGGACAGTCCACCAAGTGCTCCCCCCCCCCACCCCCACTCACCCTCGAAACAATTTCACTTATTAGATTGTCAGAGCTCATGTCGGCCAGGCTTACACCTGCTAACCAACCCCGTTTCGTCATGTGACCCGAGACGTCATCAATATTGGATGGTCTTTAACTGAGGCCGTCAAGTCTAAACAGTTCACATGTAACAGTGGCGACCCGATTATCCGAACTGTCGGAGACATGGGTCTCTTGGATAATCGAACACTTAAATGGGTCAGCGAGACTTCTGTAAGGAACTGGGGTGTGTATACTTTTGATATGAGAATACACGTCAAGTGAGAATTTTAATTTATTAAACTGAAACAAAAGTAAGACTTTTAATTTATTCACCATGTTAAAGTAGGACTATTAATCTATATTTGTGATTGTTTGAATGTTCATTGGTAGCTTTATTGCTAGGCACCAGCATTTTATGAGTAGCAATATTCTACTGGACAAATACTCTTTGGGTAGCATTATTCTATGGCACAATTATTTTATGGGTAGTATTATTTAATGGCACCAATTTTTTAAAAAATGGTTGGGTTTTTATTCATTCTTAAATTAAACCTAGAAATACTGGGCTTGTCCAACAGGTCTGAAATGTGAGACTGTGAAACAATCAAATTATTTACAATATAACAATTTTTTTTAAAATTTATTTTAGAGTTATATTTACACTCTGGGACTATAAACAAGCAATCTAAGGCGGTACAACTAACTTTAAAATACAATTTGACTTGTTTTTTCGTTTCGTTCCATGACATCAATGTTTTATAAAAAACACCACTTGTGTTTATACAGTCACTCTCCCCTTTCCGAGACCCTTGCAACGCGACCGAACTCGATATCAAAGTCAGCTATTGACTGACACAACGGAATCGTAACTATAAACACCAAACGATACCCCGCATCGATCTCCGCATCATTATTACACCAAATTATCGATAATCCTTAAATCCAAACGCATTAATACCGTCCTCCCCGCCCACAGCCGCCTTCCATTTAAAAATAAACACCACAACACCGCCACCATCACCGTGAAACTGACAGCAGCCGAGGCCAGCACGACTTCCTTCATCGCCGGAATCAACCTGACAAACAACATCCTCGCCTCGTCCTGAGCCCTGGACTCATTCTCACGTCCCTCGATTCTAATAGACTCCCCTCTTGTGACAACATGGCCCATAAAATTATGTCCACAAAGTCGAGGACTGTTGGCCATCCAGTTTGTTTACCGTCGAGCTATTCTTTCATGGGTCTTTGAAATTCTCTCCCGGGCAACTCCAAGGCGCGGGCCAACTGTCCGTGTTTAGTGATCACTCCCAAACTCTTCTGCCGGTCTGCCGGTTGGAGTGGTCTCCAGCCATGTACGGACACGGCTAAAAAAAAACAACGCGAGAAAACTAACAGTGGCCGGCTGTCGGCACAAAAAGAAAAACCGCTTCGTAGACCGGAAAAGCGCCGAATGGTTTAGATTTGAAGAAATGGCGTTTAACCGAGGACCTTCAGATTTACGTATGTCTTTACCTTACGAAAAGAAGAGACCGGATTGTGTAGGAACTATTTACTGCTGGAACATTTCTGTAGAGGCTATATCGCCTCGTTCAGGATATCAAATGGCGTTATTTTTTTCTCTTTCTAAATGTTTATAAAATTATTGTCGAGACATCTAAACATTGAGAAATTGTGTATTTTTATGTACGTATTAAGTCGTGACTGACTAAATCTCGTTCTCTTTCGGAATCTCGTAAATCGCTCACCGCACTTAAGGGATCCATTTAAAATCTCCACAACATTAAAAAAAATTAAGATAAATGGTTAAACTCTTTTAATTGCATGTAATGTGGCTATAAAATTTTACTATGTTAAATATTTTCATTTTTTTCCATTCGGGTTGGGGTGGTGAAATGAGGATTGTTTAAATTACAGACGAGTGTGTCTAGGCATTGTTTGCACTTTGTACCGCCTTCAATTCTTCTCATCAGTTAACAACAAAAAGTTTTCATACACAAAATAAAATCATTGCGATCATCCCAATGTAGAACGGTGCACCATCAATGTTAAATAATGAACTAACGTTTTCGCACAATCTGTTTCGTTAATTTAAAGAAGAAAAATGAAGATTTCATCACACTCCAATTTTATTGTAAATTGGGAATTCGCTGTTTCGCAGGATGTAGCAAAGGTCAAAGAGAAAAAACGGGTAGCTCCCCTTGAGCGGTTCTTGAATGTTGAAATAGTTGATGTTTTTGCTGCCGTCATGAATAGGAAGACGATTAAATGATGAAGTCGCATCTGTACCCTAGCCCTATTGGCTCATGTTGGCTCAGTCATTTCACAGCCCTAGTGGCTCATGTTGGCTTAGTCATTTCACAGCCCTATTGGCTCATGTTGGCTCAGTCATTTCACAGCCCTAGTGGCTCATGTTGGCTTAGTTATTTCACAGCCCTATTGGCTCATGTTGGCTCAGTCATTTCACAGCCCTAGTGGCTCATGTTGGCTTAGTCATTTCACAGTCCCTATTGGCTCATGTTGGCTTAGTCATTTCACAGCCCTGGTGGCTCATGTTGGCTCAGTCATTTCACAGCCCTAGTGGCTCATGTTGGCTCAATCATTTCACAGTCTGAGTCGCCCGTGTAATTGCTCTGTTGATTTCTGTTGTTTTTATAAAATAGATCTTGAAATGTTCTGAAATGTTCTTGATTTCTTTACAACTACTTTCAAATATTCATTGGTACAGAAAAAACAAATTAACCTAATGAAATTGGCATAGATTTTACAAAACACATATTAACCACGTTATGTTTTATATAGAAACATTCCTGAAATGACTAAAGAATCCACGATTTAAAAAAAAATGTGTATAATCTGTAGGGCTGCGGAAATTAACGATTAATTTCTCGATTAATCGTTAAAAAGTTTAACGATTAATTTTTTTTAAACGATTAATCGACCCATCACTTACAAATTATTGGAAGTCAAAAATTAAATTTTTAAAATAAAAAATGGCATCCAATAAATAATAAACTTCCTGACGATTACACGAACATTTTGGTTTTAAACTATTGACTGACAGGAATGTTCAACATTTTGATAAAGTTTATTGTATCCATTGTGATAAATCGTTTGCCTACCATGGTTCTAACACTTCGCCTACTTATCAAACCAAATGAAAAGCGTATTAAGCTAATGGCTGTAATGGAGTCTGACTCAGAGACAGAAAATGACGACAGCTCTTCTGATGAATTACTGCATTACAAAATGGAGATGGAAGTTCCTGAATCCATTAACCCTCTACAATGTTGGAAACTTAATGAACACCGATATTCGATAATGTCATTCCTTGTCAAGACCGTTTTGTGCATACCAGTTACCTCAGTTCCATGTGAATGATTGTTCAGCTCGGCTGGTTATATTGTCAATTAAACCCGCTCATCACTTGAGCCAAATAATGTCAACACACTTGTCTTTTTCGTAGTTGATTAAAAGATGACATATAAAGGAGACATTCCAGTGTTATTTAGATTATCAACAAGAACGTTTAATAAATGTTACTTATGACATCATATATTTTAATTTTTTGGCTTTAATCGAAATTAACGATTAATTAATCGTTAATTTTTCAAAAGTTAACGAATAAATTTAAATTAATAGTTAACAGCCCTAATAATCTGGCTTTGCGTTGATCAAAATCGCTGAAATCAATATTTAACTTTAGACTGGTTTAACGCCGAATTAAAAACATACCGCAAATACCTTTCTCTCGGTATGTATGTATGTATGTATGTATGTATGTATCATACATGTATCATGTATGACCTGTACCCCAGCCAAGCGGGGCATAACTCTCAGAAGTTTTCACTTAATGACATTCTTATAGAATTTCTTACTTGGGTGGACATTGGTCAAATATCTACAGTATATGAGAAGTTCAGGCATTTCCGCTGGATTATTCCACAAATTCTTAAATTATTATTTTTGACACTGTTAGCGCCTCAAGAAAACTGTATTTCCATCCAGCTTTTATCCATTCATCAATCCTCTTGTCCGTTCGTCAATCTATATAAATTAATTTATCTATTAATCATCTTACTCCCGCCTCATCAAATCTCTCACTCTGTCTTCCTGCTCTCTTTTCTCTGCTCCGTCCATCTTTCGGCTCCTCTAAGTCATTCAAGTCGTCCTCATCGTCCCCTCCTCGGTCTTATTGCTGTGGTCATTCATCCTCTTTATCACCTCCTTGGCTTCATCAACTTCCCGGCTATCACATCCCTCCCCACGGTGCGATACCCCAGCTCCACCATAGGGAGTCCAGATGCGTCCACTCTTCGGCCATTGTCCACCCGGCCCGGGCCAGCAGTTGACCACTCTATCGTATTACCGTCTCGTTTTTGATGATCGAGAAACCGTGAAGTGACTGGACAATGGGTGACCCAGACCGGCCAGGCATCGACAGCAGTTGGCGGTCCGTTCTAGCGATTCTAAGATTTACAATCGGACTGTTCGATCCCATTGAACCTCTACGAATATCCGTTGAACACCGCATCAAAGCCAACACGCCAATGTGTTCTAGCTTTGCTGTGAATGGTACACAAAAATAAAATGAATGATAAAATATTCGTTTATTTCTTTACTTTTTCCGATTTCCTTGCGATTTATATAATGTATAATAATATAATTTAAGAAATAGACATTAGCTGCATACGTTTTAAAATATCTGCAAGAATATGTTTAATCATTCATTGTTAAATGATTCGTTTTTGATTCAGTAACACCGCAGCTAATATTTAATGTTATTTTGATAATTCATTTTAGCGTACCTCATTTGTTTTTTGTCTGTTTGTTCCTTGAGTAAGGCTTTTTACCGAAAACTTCGTTGTTTTGTGGCCTGTATAATCCCTGTTGGAACAACATATATTTTTTTTTATCTAAAAGCCGGATTGCAGTCTCAAAATGTTATATTGTCCTTTTCTTTCAGTACAATTAGATTTGAGTATGCCCGAAAATTAGATTATTTTTAATATGAAATACGTACATTTCAAATCGAAAAAATATTTTTTTAAAAAATTATTAATGCTACAAAAATACATTATTATCTTCTTTATTTTAAAATTGTCCTATCAAATCTAACTCAATGCCCGTCTCAAATATTTCAATACTGATCAATTTCAGAAAAGTGTAAAGGTATCGACTACTCCTCAGTATCGATACGCCGTCCTGGCCAACCTGTTCTCTCAAGTCCCCCCCCCTAACACTGATAGCTTCCAGCCAAGTGGAGCGGCGGTCGAGTACGCGACCAATCTCTCCAATGTGCCCCGGCGCTCAGAGAAAAGCGATCGGCTTTTGAGAGTTGAATGGAAAAATGAAAATTAATTTTGTCCCCCTATGACAGTCAGTGAGTGCGCCGATGTGTGGGTGCTGTGGTGGTGGTGCCCCGCGGAGTGAGTGACGCGTGCGCTTTTTATGACAGATGACAGTGCTTTTGGGTTAGGGTCTTTTTTTTTCGGTGGTTGTCGGAGCTAATTAAATCGATTGGTGGGAAGTCAAGAGGATTTTTATCTTTGATCACAGCGAATTGGGGACCCCAAGGGTTTAAAAAATAATTTTTAAACAAAGAATTGCGTTCACAAAAATAAAACCACACAAAATATGAACATGGTTTTGCCATATTATCGCAGGACACCTCGTATAATAAACTAACACAATCGATATCTTATCTTATATCTATATCTATACAGACGCTCCTTCTATGCAGAAGATAATTGCGTCCACAGACCATGACAGATGATCAGTTGGCAAGTGTGCAGCGTTCACAGGCCACGGCTTTGTGGGTTCCACGCATTACCCAGCCGCCTAGCTAGTGTTAGGTACCCATTCAGAGCTGGGTGACTCGGGGACGCCCTAGCCCCCGGGAACAAATCCTTGCCTTCACAGGGATTCGAACCCGTGACCATCGGTACGCCAGTCGAGCGCGCTGCCACTCGACCACCGCCTGGTTGTCCTACTGGTAAAAAATCATAAAGGAAGGAACTGCAACTCACACGTTTGTTCTGTCACACTGAGAAAATTCGAAGTGAAGATGATTTTTTTTTATTGAATGGCTGATGTAGTGAACGCACAAGTAAATATTGATTATCACAAATATTAATAATTAATTTAAGCAGCTAATGCGTAAAACTATTTTAAACAAACATCTTTATTTTAATGCGCTTTGTAGAAATTAAGCATTTTACAGTTTTAAAATTGCTGACAAACAGACTATTAAATCTTAGTGGATTTATATCAACGTCTATCTGCATACTTTCGATCAATATGTTTTTTGTTTGTTTCTCTTATAACAACCAATAAAATTACAAAAAAAATCTCTTTCATACTAACCCTAGCACAGCATGTATTATGTTCTGTGACTGGCGAGTCTATCTAAATTATTCTAATTACGATAGAAAGGTCATTTCTGTGGCCAGATTTCATCTTGTGAATCTGTTTTACTTCAACTGGACCAAAGATTAATTCTCCCTTTCATCATTGACAACAGTAGTGTCCCAAATTATCACCCTCCCCATTTTTCATTGAATAGATTAGTCCACCGCTGTGACAGGCTTAGCGAAATCATCATTTAAATCTTCACGTAGATTATCTTATCTTTTTCCAAGTGAAGAAGTGTGAACGTGAAGATTTTAACTTTTAAATTTTACGTTTTATTTTAAAAGTTTGAAAAATCCATGGATAAAAAAAAATTACTGAAAAAAATGCGAGAAGTTCACCCATAATCTTCTACCGACAGAAATGTATCAATAATCTTCTACTGACATTGTGTGTTGTATTGATGTCATCTACTAACAGAAATGGATCAATAATCTTCTACTGACAGAAATGGACCAATAATCTTGTACTGGAAGTTGAGGCCCCAGAGAATACATTTCTTAAAAAGATGGTTTTTTTTTATTTTTTGTTAACCAATCAAACGATGCATCTTTAGTTGTACCGTCACCGTCCCAGAACCCCGAAAGGGCCGCAGTTCCGTGGACCTAACTCACGGGGTCAACACACAACTACTTAGTGCCACGGTTCATTCCGCCAGGAGCTGACTTCACGTGCCGGGGACAAGATCCAGGCCCGACATCCGATCTCAGAGGTCAGACCATCTTCCAGAGAAACACTAGTCCTTCTATTGATTCCGGTTACGTTGATTAGGTTGGTGCGCGGGGCCGGGGGAAGCTAGACACACCCTTCACGTTTCATTACACGGCTTCGTGCCCAAATTTGAAGTGCCTAATTTTCCTTGGTGGCTTGCTTGTAGACAAGTTGGGTGCAAGGAGCGGTGGCTCTGAACAGATCAGGGGAGCCCCGGACACACACATTCGGGTATCGAAATACAAAAGTTTTTTCTTTAAAGTTTTCCTTTGACAAAGGCTAGCTTCGCAGCATAAGAAAAACGATGTTAAAAATATTAAGGAAAAACAAAACAATAACAACCGAATAATTAGGAATTGATAGTTAAGCTCTGTTGTGCGAGAGTTTAGAGTTTAGAGAGTTCGAGAAAAGAGCTCTGTTCTGTTCTAGTAAAAATTGCACGTGCTTTTCTATGTCGGTCCATTCTATGTCGGTCGGTCCACTCTATGTCGGTCCACTCTATGTCAGTCCACTCTATGACAGTCCACTCTATGTCGGTCCACTCTATGTCAGTCCACTCTATGTCGGTCCACTCTATGTCGGTCCATTCTATGTCGGTCCACAGGTGTGTACAGTGACCAGGTGTGTAAAGTGACCAGGTGTGTAAAGGGACCAGGAGTGTAAAGTGACCAGGTGTGTAAAGTGATCAGGTGTGTAAAGTGACCAGGAGTGTAAAGTAACCAGGTGTGTAAAGTTACCAGGTATGGGAAGGTCCAAGGTGGTAAAGCTGAAGTGAGAGAACTTTTTATTATTCCACTGAATGGGAAACTGTTGAAGACATCAGCTCTGACATTCTGACAAATCTAAAAAGTTACGAACGAGACATAAGAAATTGTAGAGCTCAAGCTTAGGATCAAGCTAATTAAATGTCAGTATTCCATGTCAAAGTTCGGTATATTGTAACGAGAAATAATAGGAAATGATTTTTAATGGGTGCATCATTCATTCCGCATAACGTGTTTGGTGACCACTGTTTGGCCGAAATGCTTCATGTTTGACATTCTAGGTATTTGGTAGAGAAACTATTGTTTCGTTGCTCCAGTCTCTCATCTAGGTATATGGTTGAGAAACTATTGTTTCGTTGCTTCAGTCTCTCATTGATTGAACATTTTCATTTCACCCCACTGGAATGTCGACGACAGTATAGAAAACAACATTTTGGATTGATCATGATGACCAGCAACTATTTAAAATATAATGGAACTTACAGCAGATCTGCAGGAGTAGAAATGGGTACAGAATTGTGTGTTGTACTGATGTCAATAAAGGTGTACAGAATTGTGTGTTGTACTCATGTCAATAAAGGGGTACAGAATTGTGTGTTGTACTGATGTCAATAAAGGTGTACAGAATTGTGTGTTGTACTGATGTCAATAAAGGGGTACAGAATTGTGTGTTGTACTGATGTCAATAAATGGGTACAGAATTGTGTGTTGTACTGATGTCAATAAATGGGTACAGAATTGTCTGTTGTACTGATGTCAATAAATGTGTACAGAATTGTCTGTTGTACTGATGTCAATAAATGGGTACAGAATTGTGTGTTGTACTGATGTCAATAAATGGGTACAGAATTGTGTGTTGTACTGATGTCAATAAATGTGTACAGAATTGTGTGTTGTACTGATGTCAATAAATGGGTACAGAATTGTCTGTTGTATTGATGTCAATAATGTGTACAGAATTGTCTGTTGTACTGATGTCAATAAAGGTGTACAGAATTGTGTGTTGTACTGATGTCAATAAATGGGTACAGAATTGTGTGTTGTACTGATGTCAATAAATGGGTACAGAATTGTGTGTTGTACTGATGTCAATAAATGGGTACAGAATTGTGTGTTGTTGTGATGTCAATAAATGGGTACAGAATTGTGTGTTGTACTGATGTCAATAAATGGGTACAGAATTGTGTGTTCTACTGATGTCAATAAATGGTTACAGAATTGTGTGTTCTACTGATGTCAATAATGGGTACAGAATTGTGTGTTGTACTGATGTCAAACAAGGGGTACAGAATTGTGTGTTGTACTGATGAAAATAAATGGGTACAGAATTGTATGTTCTACTGATGTCAATAATGTGTACAGAATTGTGTGTTGTACTGATGTCAATAAATGGGTACAGAATTGTGTGTTGTACTGATGTCAATAATGGGTACAGAATTGTGTGTTGTACTGATGTCAATAAAGGGGTACAGAATTGTGTGTTGTACTGATGTCAATAAAGGGGTACAGAATTGTGTGTTGTACTGATGTCAATAAAGGGGTACAGAATTGTGTGTTGTACTGATGACAAAAATTGGGTACAGAATTGTGTGTTGTACTGATGTCAATAAAGGGGTACAGAATTGTGTGTTGTACTGATGTCAATAAAGGTGTACAGAATTGAGTGTTGTACTGATGACAATAAATGTGTACAGAATTGTGTGTTGTACTGATGTCAATAAAGGTGTACAGAATTGTCTGTTGTACTGATGTCAATAATGGGTACAGCATTGTGTGTTGTACTGATGTCAATAAAGGTGTACAGAATTGTGTGTTGTACTGATGTCAATAAAGGTGTATATAATTATGTTAGCACTGATGTCAATAAAGATGTATAGAACTATATTAGCACTGATGTCAATAAAGACGTATAGAATTGTGTGTTGTAGTGATTCAGTGATGTCAATAAAGGTTTACAGAAAAGTTTAGCACTGATGTCAATAAAGGGGTACAGAATAGTGTTTGCACTAATGAAAACATGCGTTCAATTTAAAAAAAAATAATTTAAAGGGTGTGGGTTTAATTGTTTTTTTCCCCAGAATTTTAAAAAAAATTGTTGTTGTTTGTCGTTGTTCTGTTTAACGAATAAAAAAGCAACCAAACGTAAACACAGGCTAGAACCTCGAGATTTTAACAAGTAATTATCTTAGAAACACACAGAGAGTCAGGCAGGCACTTACATACTGACATACTCTGAGAGACAAATATACACTGACATACAAAAATACACTGATAGGCAGTCACTGACAGACTGACACTGAGAGACAGACACTGACAGACTGATACTGACAGACTGACACTGAGAGACAGACAGACTAACCAACGTGTAAACACAAGTGACGAGAATAAAGAACAAGGGGACATCACTCGACAAAGTCCGGTAATTAAAACCTTCTGCCAGACCAACACCGAGGACGAAAACAAAGGGGTGATAATGCTGTGTCTCGTCATGTTAGACAACTCTTAACAGAACACTGTAGCCAGAAGACTTTCTTAAACAATATTTCTTTCTGTGTCAATTTTATTTTAAAAATTAGTTAACAATAATAGCAGGAGATGTTATATTCTTACAGTAAAATTATTTTTAAAAAGAAACTAAATATTGCCACAGAGAAGATCATAAATATATTTAGCGGCCGTCAACTCTTGCAGGACGTTTTAGAGCTTAAAGAATATTTTCCCCACCCCCTCCCCTTTTCATTTTCAATACTGTTCCTTAACCATTATACGAACATGGATCTGTAGTTACATTAACTGAGATTTCATGTTTGTGTTGAGTCTAAGCTTGGAAAGGCATCGCTAACCTCCTTCATTTATTTTTATTGTAACTAGTTCTCGCAAACTCGGTTTTCGGTTGTTTTTTAGCCTCATTCATGACTGGATTGAGCCCCGGGGTGGAACAGGCCCTTGATTGATTTAACGCTCGTTCAAACTTTAAAGACTCAAAAGGACGTTTGAAGGTCAAAAAGATCCCCTCCCATAAACACCAAGGGGGCTCTCGGGTCACGGCGACCACAATGCCCACCAAGTGTTTTCAACACCGCCTCCTCCACGCCTGCTAGCGATCAGACCTGTCACGTGACTGGACTAGGGATCAGATCGTTACGCATCGCGGCAATCCTTGAGTCAGATTAAAAACGGCCCCGCTAATCCAATAATCTGTCGGTGAGTTGCTGATGCTTCCGGCAATACGGGGAATGACGTCATAGCACAAACCGGGGCGGTGGGTGGGGAAAGGGGAGGTAAGCCATCAAGTCTACAATAGTTGCCATTCCTAGGAACATGTTGCATCTTTTTTATTCAAGTGATAGCTTTTTATGGTTCCCCACCCTTCCCCCTTTTCACTTGCCCCTCTCACCCAACCCCAAACCTTCAAATAAGAATTCGGGCATGCAATGTGTTGCCGAACAATTAAGCCAAACCAACACTTTTTACATTCAAAACTCTAATGAAAATTAAAGACTGGGCAGAAACCAAGTGTAAGCGTAGGACGCAAACAAATCTTCTGTATATGATTGTTTTTTTGTTAATATTGAAAAGATAAGATAAGATAATATGTTTTTACTACTACTCGATTTTATTTTCAAAACAGTCGCCGCTACAGACACACACACACACACATACACACACTTATTCCAGCTGCAGTGAACCGTCATGACCTGTAGACTCAGCACTGGGTGCCACCAACGGTAGCAGCTGACACAATGACGTGTAGACTCAGCACTGGGTGCCACCAACGGTAGCAGCTGACACAATTTGCGTCATTAGGGGTCGACACATTTTAAAAAAGGTCCCCGAAAGAGTGTAATGGGTTCGTTCCCCCCCCCAGGATGACATTCCAAGGGCATCAGATGGCAGAGCCCCACCCCACCCCACAACCTCAAGTGTGTCCACCGCCAGGACGCAATCAGCGATAACTCAGTTAGTGAGATTTGAATTCTGGCCAACAGCGTTGTTGCTGACAAGTTGTTCGTCTCAAGAATCGATCCTCGTATGTACTTGGAAGGTACTCGATACCCCTACGTACCTAAAGGACTCTTGGTCGATGAACGGATGTACTCAGGACAATCTTAGAGAAGTGTGGCATGTCTCAATAGTAGGGTACAACAAATTAACAATACACCACACTGTGCAAGGCATCATTATGTAGCATGTCTCTATAGTAGGGTACAACAAATTCTCAATACACAACACTCTGCAAAGACATCATTATGTAGCATGTCTCTATAGTAGGGTACAAAAAATTTTCAATACACAACACTCTGCAAAGACATCATTAAGTAGCATGTCTCTATAGTAGGGTACAACAAATTTTCAATACACAACACTCTGCAAAGACATCATTAAGTAGCATGTCTCTATAGTAGGGTACAACAAATTTTCAATACACAACACTCTGCAAAGACATCATTATGTAGCATGTCTCTATAGTAGGGTACAACAAATTTTCAATACACAGCACTCTGCAAAGACATCATTAAGTAGCATGTCTGTATAGTAGGGTACAACAAATTTTCAATACACAACACTCTGCAAAGACATCATTATGTAGCATGTCTCTATAGTAGGGTACAACAAATTTTCAATACACAACACTCTGCAAAGACATCATTAAGTAGCATGTCTCTATAGTAGGGTACAACAAATTTTCAATACACAACACTCTGCAAAGACATCATTAAGTAGCATGTCTGTATAGTAGGGTACAACAAATTTTCAATACACAACACTCTGCAAAGACATCATTATGTAGCATGTCTGTATAGTAGGGTACAACAAATTTTCAATACACAACACTCTGCAAAGACATCATTATGTAGCATGTCTGTATAGTAGGGTACAACAAATTTTCAATACACAACACTCTGCAAAGACATCATTATGTAGCATGTCTCTATAGTAGGGTACAACAAATTTTCAATACACAACACTCTGCAAAGACATCATTATGTAGCATGTCTCTATAGTAGGGTACAACAAATTTTCAATACACCACACAGTACCGGAAAACTTTTGAGGGTAAAGTCCTAACCTAAGACAAAGATGGACCAACATATTTTATTAAGTGATCAAAACAAGAAATTAAAAACAATTCGAAAGACTAAAAAAAATCTCAGATGACAAGTTACGAAATGACTTTTGTCACATTTATGTCATAATTTTATTATTTTATATCAATGCCAAAAATTAAATTTAAATGGCACGCAACCGGGAGGAATTGCCAATAATCTTTTGTAAATAAACAACTACCAAACATACAGAAACTGTGAAACGCAAGAATAAATGTGCGACCAAAGCTTCCACACTCATAAGATGGTGCTACCTGTGATGTGGTTATGAAGAGGGAGTCTATGCCATGAGTTAGTGCCCAGATGTCGGAGATCAAAATATTCGTCCAGTAATTTTTTAATTATTTTTTTTGATGGAACTAGCGTTTGAGGCCGATGGTGGGGTAGTTAAATGAAAATCTCAATGTGAATCTCCGCTCCTGATTGCAAGTCATATTTTTTTCTTTAAGTAAAAATGAATGTCTCAAAATAAAATTTATAAATTCATTTTTTTTTAAAATCCCAAAATAAATTTTAAAAATTTACAATATAAACAAAATCATCTTTGCTTTTTTTATCGCCTTCTTTTGTTAAGAAAATATCGTATTGGTGCTTTACAAAGATTGAAATGTATTGTTTTACCTATCATGCTTTATGTTACAGAACTAGAGAACCTTAGGGGAAGGTGGCAATAAAAAAATTGGCCATTTAAATTTATAGATTATTAATTTTGTATAATTGTCTGCCCCTTTACCCAGGAATCAAATTCTGCGTTGTTTCGAGCTAAAAAAAACAACAAACATCCAAGACAGTGCCTACTTCTGAAGGGCCTCGGTTTGAATCCGGTCCACGATTCTTGCCGGTCAAAAAAGCAGAAATATGATCGTTAAAAAAAAATTGTTAAAAAAAATTATCAATCTTACGTCAGTCCCTGGAACAATTTCAAAACTTTAAAAATCTGGTCATGGCTCTTTTGTTTACATTAATCTACGTCATCTAGTGGACAGTGGGCCAAGCACATTGGATAAACCCAAAGGTGCGAGTTGAAACGTTTCAGATATGCCGCAGACGACCAGAGATTAACTCCCGCCTTCAGATTTTAATTTAAAACGGGTTTTCCCTCTTCCCCCCCAACACTCCACAGCCTGTGACAACAGACAGATTTGAGCAGGAACCTTAACTGCGACATTAAAATTCAGAAGCGTTTTCGCCTACGAGTCAATATTTCACAGCCCTAATTAATTATTGAAACGGTAATGATTATTATTCTTCGTCTTTTTTCCTGAGGCGTGTCCCCAGCGTGTGCGTGCATCACGCCTTAGAAAAAGATAAGACGGGTTGATGAAATCTTGAAGCTACTCGAGTCCATATCTTGACCTATTGACCCTCTTGCTCCGCCCACTTTTTTAAATTCTCGAATTCATCTTAAAACTGCTTCATGTCGTGTCATGGGTATTGGAGCAACAAACTAAACATTGTCATTTGGTTTAAATGTTAAGATAAATTTTATTAATATTTTAAACTAACCTAACAGATTGTGGATACCTAATGGCATCGATTTCTTTATGATATGCTTATTTTAAAAGGTGCCTTTGTTTGTGAAAAATTAACAATCGCATTTTTTAATTGTGATATTACAAACGATTTTTGCCCACACAAACCAAAATACAAAATGTAGTTGTAATATCATTTTGTTAATGGCTCTATTTTTAAATATTTCAAAATATTATCACAAATAATTTTATACCTTATTAACTTTATACATATTGCAATACATAAACTATGAGTAAAATAAATAACATAAAGAGCTCCCCTCTGCCCCCCCTCCCGCTTCCTATTGAATATGTCCATGTCTGTAACTTTTCTGTCCCTTTGTTTAGTCTTCATAACCCTTGTCAAATTTACCCCCCCCCCACACACACAGGTTCCATCCCCTACAAATCTCTCCCCCAAATCGAGGCTGTACACACCCTCTTACACTATCTATGAAAGATCACCCCGTCTCCTCCCCCCACCACCCCCCCCACACACACACACCCCGGGTCCCCGACTGAACATCACACAGACCGGCTGTCCAGAGGTGTAACGGTGGACAGATGGGTGGGCGGGGCCCGGCGGAGACGTTTAGGGTGAGCAATTATTCTGCACAAACACGTGAGTGAGCAGGGAAAAGCGCCGCGCCACCGGATCTCTGGGCGGAATGATTGGGTATCAAAACACCATGTTGTTTCGCCTCGATCCCGGCACGCATGCGTGGAAACGAGCAGGAAGCCAGCAGGGGGTGATGGGAGGCGAGTCAAAAAGTCGGTTAAAAAACTTCACTGGAACGAAACCGTTAGAACCTTTGGCGCGGTGAACCCACGCGTGAATTGTATTTGTGGATGTGCTTCATCCACTTGTGGAATTTTATAAGAGCTTAACTAAGAAAAACAAAACAAGAAGTGACTTTCCCTTTTTGTTAACTCTTGACATTTTTTATTTGGTTATACCATAAGTAAATTTTAAAAATAACAAACCGTGAAGTGAACTCAAACAGAACTCGCCCATGTTCAAACGGAACTGACATTTTTTATGATATAAAGTGTATGTGTGTGTGTTTTTATGTGGGTGTGTGTGTTTGTGTATGCTTGTGTGTCTGTATTCCGATGTGTAAGTATCTGTTTGTGAATCTGTATGTATGGGTGTGTATGAGTGTATATCTGTCTGTATGTGTGTGTTTGTGTCTTTGTATGTGTCTGTGTATATGAGTATATATATATATATGTGTGTGTGAATGTATGTGTGTTTTTATTTGTGTGTATGTGTGTTTATGTAAGTGTGAGCATATGTGTATGTGTGTATTTTTTGTGTATGTGTATGTATGTTTTTTTTTAATTTTGTGTATGTGTGTATGGGTTTGTATGTGTTTGTGTGTACGTGTCTGTGTATGAGTGTGTTTGTTTCTGTGTGTATATGTGAATATGTGTTTTTTATGTGTATAATTGTGTGTTTGTGTTTGTATATGTGTGTACGTGTTTATGTATGCGTCTGAATGTGTCTGTATATGTGTGTGTGTGAGTATGTTTGTTTATGTGTTTTATGTGTGTGTTTGTAAGTTTGTGTGCATATGTCTGTGTATGTGTGTATTTTTGTGTGTTTGTGTGTGTATGTTTTTTGTGAATTTGTGTGTGTATGTGTGTGTATGTAAATGTGTGTGTGCGTGTCCATCCGTAAAACTTACACCATCAGTCGCCTTATTACGAATGTTTTCCTAACTCTATCATGAATATAGTATAAGGGAACTCAATGAGTCATTATAAATGCCTGGTGACAAATGTCCTTATAAATGCCTATTGACAGATGTCATTATAAATGTCTAGTGACGAATGTCATTATAAATGCCTATTGACAGATGTCATTATAAATGCCTAGTGACTAATGTCATTATAAATGCCTAGTGACGAATGTCATTATAAATGCCTAGTTACAGATGTCATTATAAATGTATAATGACAGGCTTCCTTATAAATGTCTAGTGACAAATGTCCATTCATGCAGCTGGCTCAATAGACCTGTCCATAAATGACGTCATTGCGATTTGTCACCCGTTACATGTATCACCTCCACACCTGCCCCACCTCCATAAAGTTGTTACACAATTACACACCACCATGAACACCACTAAAGTGAATGTGACATATATCTCCCCCCTACCCAAATAGGTGTATACCCTATGGTATCAGAGGGATGTATCTTTGCTTTGTCGTATATATTGATTTTTAGTGTGATGACGTTAAACGAAGGGCATACAATGTTATATCAAGAGGCTGTGTTTGAGCCTGACAAGACGCCACGAAACAAACGAAGGGAATACGATGTTATATAAAGAGGTTGTGCGTGAGCCTGACAAGATGCCGCGAAACAAACGAAGGACGCAGCAGGTTTTTAAAAAAAACATTTAACTGTGATTTGTTGCGTATGTTAATAATGTTTATGTTGTTGAATCTTCCATCTCAGTTTTGGAAAAAATCTCAATTGTCCAAATGAGCTGAAAGTTTATCAAATACTTAAACTCCATTATAGTACAGCACTTTGTGTGACGATGCAACATTTTATTTGACAAATACCACCATTAAAATCACAATTTAACACTCTAAATGAGAAAATTCAACCCTATATGTAACAAAAACTCTTTTAATATACAAAAATTAATGTGACAAAGCAAATTATAAATCCGATAATATATCACGTAAGATCCCAGTACAAGACTTTATGAGACAATTCAACGTTTAATGTACAATACAAGACTTTATGAGGCAATTCAAGGTTACAAGACTTTATGAGGCAATACACTATTTAATGTACAATACAAGACTTTATGAGGCAATACAATGTTTAATGTACAATACAAGACTTTATGAGGCAATACAACATTTAATGTACAATACAAGACTTTATGAGGCAATACACTATTTAATGTACAATACAAGACTTTATGAGGCAATACAATGTTTAATGTACAATACAAGACTTTATGAGGCAATACAACATTTAATGTACAATACAAGACTTTATGAGACATTCAAGGTTAAATGTACAATACAAGACTTTATCAGGCAATACAACGTTTAATGTACAATACAAGACTTTATGAGACAATTCAACGTTTTATGGTTAAAAGAACACCAGTTAGTGACGTCCGTTTAACATTGAATGGGCCGCCCATGAAATAAAATGAACACGAGTTCCCCACAGCTCCCGTGCCTGGCATCACTGTTGTATTCTCCCATTCATCTGCCTGGCATCACTGTTGTATTCTCCCATTCATCTGCCTGGCATCACTGTTGTATTCTCCCATTCATCTGCCTGGCATCACTGTTGTATTCTCCCATTCATCTGCCTGGCATCACTGTTGTATTCTCCCATTCATCTGCCTGGCATCACTGTTGTATTCTCCCATTCATCTGCCTGGCATCACTGTTGTATTCTCCCATTCATCTGCCTGGCATCACTGTTGTATTCTCCCATTCATCTGCCTGGCATCACTGCTGTATTCTCCGGTTGTTTGCGATCCTAACAGCATGTGTGTGTGCGCGTGTGTCTGTGTTTGTGTGCGTGCGTGCGTTCGTGTGTATTTGTTTTTTAAAATTATTTTTGAAGTTATCTTTGATCAGGAAAGAGACTATATTTATGGAACATAATGAGCAGACGAAATCAGTGTCCATTCCAACCGAAAACAGTGAACAGAACATGAGTGCAATAAAACTTTTAAATAAAATACAAGATACACGCATAAATTGTGTATATTTATTGTTTTCATTACATAATTTGTGTATTTTTATTGTATTTTAACCTCAACAAGAGATTTTTTACTTAATAGTACATGGGACGAGGAAATCGCAGCATGTTTCAAAGCCTTAATATTACGCGTGCTGTATAACTGTGATGTGTTTTTTCAAATATGTGACGTTACATTTCTTCACCATATATAAATTACTGGCCTTTGTTTAAAGTCTAGTGCAATGATGCGATTTAACTAACATCACATTTTCGCAATACCAACTTTAGACTTTTAGACCAGTAGCCGCGTATTCCCCCCAGAGGATCAAAAAGTGTAAACAAAAGATGGCGATCTATGTTATCGCATGCCTCTTCCACCTCCTGGAGAGCTGATTGTTGAAAAGAAAAATACTTGAATAAAATCTATTTTAAGTTAGAGTCAGACAGTCAGTTGAACATAAACCTCTCTTATCTTATCTTATCTTATCTTATCTATACAGACGCTCCTTCTATGCAGAAGATAGTTGCGTCCACAGACCATGACAGATGATCTGTTGGCACGCAGCGTTCACAGGCCACGGCTTTTTGGGTTCCACGCATTACCCAGCCGCCTAACTAGTAGTTAGGTACCCATTCGGAGCGGGGTGACTCAGGGACGCCCTAGGCCCCGGGAACAAACCCTTGCCTTCACACGGATTCGAACCCGTTACCATCGGTACGACAGTCCAGTGCGCTGCCACTCGACCACCGCGTCTCGTGAGAGGAAGTGTGTAAACTCATCGAAGAACCTCAATCAGTAAATTATATATCTATATAAAGTATACAAGACCTTCAATGGCTATATCTGCAGGTGTGATTTTTTAAGAAATAAAGAAATTGAAAATAAATAAAAATAATAATTTTTTAAGTGGTAGGTTAACCCTTAGGTTACAAAATGGCCGTCTTTTATAAGTCATACATTTCGCCCCGGCCTGCAAAGATTATTATTCCCTACCTTATATAGCATTTATTTGAAGCATTCAAAGAACACTTTCTATCAAAAAAATTGGGATTTTTACAGAAAAAAAAGAAAGAGAATAATAGCCAGCGAAAATATTGTCTACTTGATAAATATTATGTGAAGAAACATTTTTTCACTAAACTCCAAATGATTGCTCATGAAAGAAAAAAAATGTTCCGTATTATGAAAATTTGTTGTATATAGAGTTGTCTGTTTCATTTTATACAATAGATCTTAATCTATTTTGGTTTTGTTCACAGCAAATCGGTACCCAAAACAAACTAAAAGGTTATAAATAACATCCACCAAACCTTATCTAACACATTTTTTAAAACCTATTTCTATTTTTTTTAAAATACTTTTAAATAGAGCCCGCAAATTTAGTGAGTACTCTATCAAAGCACTAGTGTATTTACAGTCTGAATATAACAGGGACCATCAAAGTGATCGAAGATGTGTACCCCATATATATCTTTGAACAGAAATACCACCCTCCTCCTCCCCTCTCGGTGTTCTCTGCCCATCGATTTTCCAGGCTCACCCCGAAATCCCGTTCCCAAGCACCAATGACCGGTCTCCAATGTCTGGCATTGGGCAGCTCAAGGACGGTAACCCTGGCTGGAATTGGCTGCTCCATTGATCGAAGGCGGTGCCAAGCCCTGGCTACAGTTACACGGGGGACCGTTATACACTGACAGAGGACAACCGGGGCGGGGGGAGGGGGGCGCGGCTCGTGGGGGAGGGCTTGCAACATTTGTAGCATCGTGGCGCATGCCCGAGAATTCGATTATTCGCCCGCGCGTACATAAGCCGCGGTCGTTTAGCGAATTTCTCACTTTCTAAACTCAATGATCGTTTTATCCGAGCCGGGGCCTAAATTAGATATAAGGCAGATAGAATTTGGCCGTGCATCTTTTTAGACTCGGGCACAACTGGTTTCTAATCGAATCTGTTGGTGAGACGATCGTGGGTCGCTAGTTCACGCCTGAGAATTAGTTGCCCCTTCAGGAGAAGGTTAGTCCGATCTACAACCTGCCTAGGGGAGACGCCTAAATGAATTTACCTAGTCGGTCTACATCATGCTTGAGATGCATCTCCGCTCTTGTTACGCCGTCCGTCTTGGGGATAGTCGTCCTCCGCAGCTGCAACTACCACCCAGAGACCCCGGCGTCTCTCAGTAAATGAAATTTAAAAGAAAGGCACGCGACTGTTTTTTTTTCAGGACTTTTTTTTCTTCTCCGATTCAAGATAACTGAAACTTTTCACATAAAATTATTTCTGGCTATCAAATATTCCAAAGCAATGAATGAAGGGAGAATACTTCAAGATTTAAGTCCAAACGAAAACTAAGGAGAAAAAAAGAGAAGAAGAAAAAAGAAAACTTGCCCGGAGATTTATCCAGGACTAGATCGAGAATTGGCGCATTAAGTTATGACTTCAATGTCTCTTCCGGCTCTGTTTGATTAGTTTAGTATCGGTTTCTCCATTACGTCACGGCTCTATTAGATTAATCCGCTATGGCCAGCGAAGATCGTTTGTGCGTCTCCGCTAATAAAATATAGGGCTTAAATTTGATAGATTTAATTACTGCTTAACGTAAATCTGATTCCTGATTTCCAGGGATCAGCGATCGGATCTCAGCGTGTGGCTAAATATTCAGTGATGTTAGCAGACGACAAAATTAATCATAACATGGCAACAGGATTGACGTGCGTTATTTATTTTAGCTCATTTTTTAAAGGAAATCAATAGATTTTTATAAAAAAAATAGATTGATAAAACAAAATGATATCAGTGAAAGGCCGCAGCGAAATGTGTTTTAATTGATTTAATATCCTTTTCATAATCAGGAATTAATCCATGTTCAGATTTTGTGAATTCAGCTTATTTGATAATGATGCGTGCTGCCGGAGAAGAGTGTAATTCCATAATGCGTGGATGATATCATTATTTTAACTATGCCAGTAGATCTTAGCTTCCAATTTTCGTGCAAAACTTTTATCAAAATACTTGTGTCTTGATTGGATTACGCTTGTTACTTCAGAAAATTGTTACTATACAAACAAGTTAAATAAACCAGTGGATACTTCCGAATATCCACATTATTTTAACAGATTCTGATATCATTGCGATCATGATCGAATATGTATACCGCAACACAGTGTATACAGTTCTGAAGACTTTTATATATTTTTTAGCTTAATTGATTAAAATACTTGAGTAGAATTCTTAAAATAAAACAATCAACTTTGTTTATTTTTGAACATTATTTTTTTTTAAACTGCATCCTTGCCAGAACATTTCTTGAATATTTATCATAACTTACTCAGTTGAAGTAAGTACTTACTTTATTTTTCATTATTTAATTTTTTCAGAAAAACGATTTTAGCATCTGTGTGCCATCTTCAGCAGCTCTGCATCATTTGAAAGATTCGATTTCCTAAACTTTGTTAAATGATGGATTATCCGTACCTCAACCAATCCAGCTTTGATGCGGCCAACTGCGGGCTGCCATCCATGGATTCAGGACTGGGCAATCCATGCAACATACCGTGCTCCTACCCAGACTCGGCCAACATGTTCTCTCAGATGGGTCAGGGGTACGGACGTTATAACGGTGTGAGAACCTTCCCTAGCATGGGTTCGAACCCACCTGGCCTAGGGCCTGCTGGAAGTTGCAGCATGGTCCCTCGGCCCAGGGACCATCACCCGCAAGCTCCAGTCTTTGGAAGCGGTAAGTGTTTTTGTTATTTTTTGTTTTATTTTTTATCAGTACACAATCTTTGGACCTTATTTCAAATCTTTTTCAGAGCTAAACGCTATCACAGGTTCATCAGCATTTCTTGTTCTTCGTTTTCTCTTGTTCTTTGTTGTTGTTTTGTAAAGTCAGATGTCACTTCAGAAAAATTATGAAAACTGTCAACCCCATGGGAATCGGTGCGACCAAAATTGCGTACAATTAATAGTATCAGTGCTGTATGAACCATAGGCCGAAATCATTGGAATTGAACTGAATCAGTTTAATTACATCCGTGAACAGACACACGGACAATAATGTGTTCTATAAAAATACTGCCAAAGTGAAGTCAATTACCCAGTTGATAAAACTATAAATATGTGATATATAAAATAATATGTCAAAGTGAAGTCAATTATCCAGTTGGTACAAGTATAATATGTGATCTATAATATAATATGTCAAAATGAAGTCAATTACCCGGTTGTTAGAAGTATAATTATGTGATATATAAAATAATATGTCAAAGTGAAGTCAAATACCCAGTTGGTAGAAGTATAATTATGTTATATATATAATAATATGTCAAAGTAAAGTCAATACCCGGTTGGTAGAAGTATTTGTAATAAAACAATAAGGAATTGGCTTACCTCATAAGACACATACTGTTGATAAAGTTACTCAATTCCCGTTTAGTTTGGGATTTCTATCACCATGAAGTGGAATAGATTTTGTCTAATCCCGAGATAACAAAATAATTTACATACTGAATGACCTTATAAGACAGTTGATTGTATATTTTGTATTCTCTATAAATATTAAAGCTAGTTGAGAAGACTGTCACTTGTAATTGTTGATCCATTTCCTATTTGATAACTTTATGAATATTCCCCTACTTACAGATTGATGGTTCTAGTTTTGACTCTATCCCATATTTACAAACGTAATCGAAAGTTAAGACCATACAGAATATTTGAAGCCATACCGCAAATTTTCACAAATATCGCATATTTGCAACCCTATCGCATATTTACAACCATATCGCAAATTTACACAAATATCGCATATTTACAACCATATTGCATATTTACAACCATATCACATATTTACAACCATATTGCAAATTTACACAAATATCGCTTATTTACAACAATATCGCAAATTTACGCAAATGTCGAATATTTACAAACATATCGCAAATTTACATAAATATCGCATATTTACAGCTATATCGCAAATATAAAATAACACATATATTGACAACCATATCACACATTTAAAATATCGCTTATGTAAAACCTTATTGCAAATCTACAAAGACGCATATTTACAACCACTTCGTATATTTACAACAAATCGCTTATTTATAATCTTAACGCATATTTACAACAAATCGCTTCCTTACAACCATATCCCATATTTTAAACTATTTGGCTATTTACTACCTTATTGCATATTTACAACTACATATTGTATTTACAAACATATCGCATTTTAAAACCATATTACTTAATTTTAGGCAATTATGCAAATTTACATCAATTCAAATATTTACAACCATATCGCTCATTTTAACTAAATTGCATATTTACATGTGAAATTCACTTGTTCCTTTAAAGAGAAAACGCACTTTAAATCTAATTTTTAATAAACGTAAAAAACCAAGTTTTTGACTATAAATCCTTTATGTACGAGAAGTAACTAAAGGAATGTTCATTATAATACGCAGCGCAAGACCATCCAAAAATACAAAATTGCAGTTGTGTCGTAAAACATGTTTAATATAATGCGCACCGATCAGGAATATGTTTATAAAAAGAGTTGCCAATAAAATACGCACCTTATTGCGCGACAGAAAGGTTGTTCAATATAATACGCACCGCGACGCTCTATCTCAAAAATAGCATGATACATAAGAATAAATAAAATAATCTAAAAAATCAATAATTCAATTACGGTACATGCGGTCGATCTTAAATTTTGATACATTGTTTTTATTATCGGTACGAAACTGTCTGCAAAATTTCAGCTCGCTAGCTTACGAGCAAGTGGGTTAAAAATCGATCAAAAGTTTTGGCGACAAGCAATCAAGCAATCAAGGGTGCAGACACCACGAGTTAATATAAAAGGTTTTAAAAAGAAATAATTGGCATTTGCCTTTAAGCCATCAGACGTTTTGTTGCATCTTTTTTAGGGCTGTTAACGATTAATTTAAATTTAATAGTTAACTTTTGAACAATTTACGATTAATTAATCGTTAATTTCGAATAAAACCAAAAAATTAAAATTTATGATGTCATTAGTAACAGTTATTAAACGTTCTTGTTGCTCTTGTTCTTGTTGAAAACCTAAATAACACTGGAATTTCTCCTTTATATGTCACATTTTAACCTGCTACGCAAAAAGACAAGTGTGTTGACATTATTTGGTTCAAGTGATGAGCGGGTCTAATTGACAATATAACCAGCCGAGCTGAACTGAGATATAACTGGTAGGCACAAAACGGTCTTGGCAAGGAATGACATATATCGGATGTCGGTGTTCATTATGTTTCCACCATTGTAGAGGGTTAGTGGATTCAGGAGCTTTCATCTCCATTTTGTAACGCAGTAATTCATCAGAAGAGCTGTGGTCATGAAATTTGTTTTTATCTATCGGCCGCTATTTTTATTTTTATTTATTTTTTTACTTTTTGACTTCCAATAATTTGTAAGTGATGTGTCGATTAATCGTTAAAAATAATTTAATCGTTAAAATTTTGTAACGATTAATCTAGAAATTAATCCTTAATTTCCGCAGCCCTAATCTTTTTACAGGAAAACACAATTACAAATATTTTCTTTTTATTTCCCTCATTTTTCTTTTACTCTGTAAAAGTCTTGCTTTAATTGCTGTAAAAGGTGCGGTGTATATAAATTATTTCATGTTGTTAAGGTAGCTAAACTCTTGAAGTTTTGATATAATCGAGTTCCAAGTGGAACTACGTTTCAAACCAATAGGTTAGACACGTGACTAGAGCCGTGGATTAAAAGGGGGGGTGCAGGGGACACCGGCTAAAAAGGTCCACCGTGTATTTAATTGGTAGCTCAAAAATTGAAATACAATAGACATTACGGCATTTAATTTAATCGTCCAACAAGTTGTAAAAAAATCCCAGTAAGTTTTCATTTCCAAACATGTATTCTTTAATAACCTAATCCTTCTTCTACAAACGCACATTTAATACACCTGTCAAACTAAGCATTGAACTAATTCAAGTCACTCAGGGCGAGGCGACTAAGTACGACAATGTATGCTGAAAAAAATATACCGATTTTTTTTTAATCCTAAAATTGTACCCGTGATTTATTGACATGCCCCGAAAATTGAAATATTGGAGGATATCTTTTATTTTCTTAGACTCATTCGGGAAAGAGATCTGAACATTGGGGCAATCTTTACAGGCAACCTTCAGACCTCGCGTGGATTTGGTGAGCCGTTAGACGGAGTTCATGGTTTAAAATACGGGTTTCCACATTTTTTGGGTTTGTTTTGTTTCTTTGTGACAGGAAAACAGAAAATATTTCAAACAAGATTGAAAGCATGCAATTCCTTAAGCTTAAAAATATGTAGTTTTCTGAAATCCTAGTTTAGAACTTCTAATTTATGTCAGTATTTTACCGCGCTAGAAGAACGGGACAAAAATTAAAATGTGAATAATATTATTGTTGCTATAATTTAGTTAGAACAAGAAGAGAAAAAAATATGGCATCAAAAACAAACCTGAATTACTAAAAATAACTTTACATTATTTATGGTTTGTTATTCATTGCATTCAATCATATACATCTACGAACTGTTAAATTGTCTCAGGGATTTTCCAACAATAAAATGTGATATAAAAGAATACACTTTTTTTTTCGTTGAATTATTTCCAAAACATTAATTCCTCTTAAAGTCTCAGATAAGGCTCATACATGACGCCTTGATAAAAGTGCTCTTATCTTTGTTTATAACTGCTACCTTGACCACATTCAATTTGCACTTGTTTTGTTGTTACCTCGTCACACATGATTTCTAGCAATTCAAATTTCTTCAACTTCATGAGCGATTTCGAATAACTTTTTGTTGAAATTTAAATGTTTTAAAGGAGATCGAAAAGAATTAAAAATACAAATCAGATTTGAAAACTTAGATAAGATTGTACACGGCAATGATTTAAAGGGGGAAAGGGGAGGGGTGGATGAAAAGAGTGTATACATGTATTTTCTGATTTGAATGTTTACTTAGTTTAAAAGTTTAAAACCCATTATTTATACATTTGTGCTTATCTGTGTCATGAGGAAAAAAAATTATTATTCAAATTCAGTTTCCTAAAGTTGTACTTGAGAATAGAGCCCTATGTCATCGACTGGGGAAATTATACAACCTCGTAATTTCCTTAGGGATTTGTAAGCACACATATTTATTACTTGATGATGATAAAATTATGCCAGCGCGATTCTGTTAAAGAGGAAATTTAGTTTTAAATCACAAATGTTAATCCCTTGTGTTCAACCAATTTAAGGGTGTATTTAAACAACAAACACTTTAATTCAATATCGTATATCATTTATGAATCAAGTAAAACATATCTCCCAAGTGTGTAACTTTCAACATCAAATAGAATTCAGTTCAGCTCGTCGGCAAAGTTTATTGCGCCATTCGCGTTGATTGTGTGTTAGATGTCAATTATCTTATCCTATCTTATCTGTTACAGACGCCCTTTCCATACAGAAGATTATTGCGTCCAACGCTTATCTATAGTTTGTGTCTAGTCCTTCATTTTTATTAGATTTTTAAATGTGGATAAAGTGTTGGTTTCCTGGTTTCTTCAGGCAACCCATTCCACGCCCGAATTCCGGACGGGAAGAATGATAATTTGTGTGTTTTTATTCTTGCCTACAGAATAAGAAAGGTGTTTTTTATCCCTATGTCCATCTGGGGGCTGTATTAAGTTATCCTTGTGTTGTATTTCTAAATTAGAATTAATTGCCTTATGTTTTAATACTTTACTCTTGATTCTTCTATCCTCTAGTGTTTCAAGGTTTAATGATTTAACTAATGGTGTTACTCTTGTCAGTTTTGAATATTCTGCAGTAAGAATCTGGCAGCTCTTTTTTGAATATGTTCTAGTTTATTGATGTTTTCTTTGGTGGATGGGTCCCGCACACAAGATGAATATTCTAGTACAGGTCTCACCAAAGTGAGGTAGCTTTTTTCCCACCATACATTTAATTTACATTTCAATAAATAAACAAATGATTTTCTTCCTGTGTTTCATTTCTATAGCACTACATATATAAGTTGTATAAGAGTATTAATTGTAGATCTATTTTGTATGAAAACATGTGATTAGTTGACCACATAATGTGTTATTTGAGCATAGAAGAAACTATATGATTGACTCATGTTAACTAGAACGCATTAACGAACATTTCGACTTATCTTGGATCTGTTGAGTATTCTGACTCAACTCATATTTTTGGTCTTTTAAAAATCTCGCCTTACACTCGAAGTTTGTTTTGTTCATTGTTATTTCTTTTGGTACTAATAAATGTTGTTTTTTCGAAAATCTATCGTGTAAACTCGTTTGAACTCCAATGCAGATTTTGATTTTTTTTTATTTTCCGTATAATTTTTATAGTTTTTATTTACAGACGCGTTATGTCATGTTTTAAATATATTTACTATATTAGGACAGCTGGTCGCAAGACACCAGCACATAACTTTTTAATAAAAAATAATTTACTTGTAATAAACGTGACAGGCTCATGCGGATAGAAACAACGCTAGGTGTGGTCAGAACTTCCCGTCTCCCGTAGTTAATTCTAAAAACATGAATTTATGCCTTTCAAATCAATTTCAATGTGCGCTATCGCACACATTTTCATGCTCCTAAACTATACTAATAAAACTTTTCTACCCATGTTTACAGCCATAATAATTAAATCCTTATTTTTTTTAGAGTTTCTGTATATACTAATTAAACATCAGACGCGCATGTTGTACCTTCAAGAATCTCAGCTAGTCCAAATATCGCGAATTTTATACGAATTATTTATACACACATATTTTGAATTGTGAAGATTAGAATTATGTCGACACATTCCGGTTTTATCCTACAAATATAAGTGAAGTTGGGGGGGGGGAGGGTAAATTTCTGGGCAAGCCAGTTCCCGATTGACGCGTTTATTTTAACTTATTCCCAAAGTCTTAAGACCATCTGTCTCAAGTTCAAACCGATCCTGTGTCTCAGATGTTAAACTGATTACAGGCATCGATACACATGAACAGATGTATATGTGTAAGATATTATAATTAATATCATTACTTACTACCGGTATCACACTAAAACATTCGGCCAAATGTCTTTCTCTCTTTTGTGCTTTAAAACAATGGAGTTTCGACCATTACTTACTGGTAATATTCCTACTGCTAAGGCCACCAAGACTCCACTAAAACAAATCTTTTCAAACTCTTGCTTCCCAATCCAACAATCAAACATTTGTCTGATTGAGAAACGTGTCTTATGTGTAACATCATGTTATTATATATTTTGTTTAATTAAGATATGAACTAGATTGTAATGGGGCACCGTGGCTTAAAAAAAAGCCTAATTAACGTGTCCTTGTTTGATAAATACGAAGTATTACTTTCTGAAATGTGCACAATATAATAGGGTTTGTAGGGCGCCTACGGCGCTCACTTTTTTTGGGTCAAAAGCCCAAGTAACTTATCCTTGTTTGATAAATAAGAAATATTAAACTTCCTGAAATGTACACTAAGTATTTCATAATTAACAATCCTCAAATCCTCTTTTTACATCGTTCCCTTTTCCAACATTAAAATATAAGCTAAAACACCTTTTGATGCACAGCTTATATTTATTATATTAAATATAAGCTCAAACAATGACGTCATATAATATTTTTTACAGTGCTAATCACCACACGATTTTTTAACTGCTATATACTGTTGTACATCGTTCCTCAGCGTTCCACAGTGAGGAAGTTAATGACTTGGGCTTTTATATTATTTATGTTTTAAATTGAATGCACTTATAAATATATGTGGTTCGTTTTTATATGAAGCGCCGCGAGTCAAGCTGCTTGCTGGGGTACCGCGCTATGTAAGTTTACAAATTATTGATATTGTTGAAATAACGAGACCTTAGAAATAAATTGTAGAAAGAATAAGAAATAGAGAGAGAGAATTGAACAAAGAAAGACAAGAGAGAGAGAGAGAGAGTGAGAGAGAGAGAGAGAGAAAGAGAGAGAGAGAGTGTGAGAGAGGGAGAGAGAGAGACAAATGTGGGGGGGGGGTAAAAAGAAACTAGACATTAGTATTTGTTTTATAACAATCGCATGCAAATAAATGTAAAGATATACATTATTTTTTATTTATTTCACAAGCTTTAAGATTTATTCCCTTACAACAGTTATTGTGATACACAGAGGGACGCAACTATTTCCGAGGAAGAAACGGTCCATCTGCTGATCCAAGCTTATTTTAGGAAACCTTCCAGTCCATTACAAACTCAAGAGTGTCACATGTGGTAGCATTACACTATCTCTTAATTTTACCTATCATGAAAACTATCGTCCATTAAATTTAGTACAGAATCTCTGAACAAATACATCACCAAAACAATCTATATTTTAAGTGTAGTAAAATATGTAAATACATTTATCCCATTTCAGCGTGGCACCGGTAATGGCAGTAAACAATATCTCTAAATGTATCCATCACAAACACAATATTCCATTTGTCATTTGTATTAGTACTACTTAACTCTGAATAAATTCATCACCAACAAATATATTCAATTTGTGGTAGTAATACAATATTTCTGAATATATCCACAACACAATATTCCATTTATATTAGTAACATAATATCCTGAGTATATTCATCGCAAAGACAATATATGTTTTGTAGTACAGTAATATAACATCTCTGAGTATATCCATCGCAAAAACAATATTTCTTTTGTAGTAGTAATATAATATCTCTGAGTATATCCATCGCATAAACAATATTTCTTTTGTAGTACAGTAATATAATATCTCTCTAAATAACATTTTTAAAAAAAATTAAAGCGTTTCCTTCTCAGGGCCTATATTTATGTGAATGAATTCCTCAGAAAACACAATATTCAACATGCAGTAAATCCATAGCGAGAAAACAAGGCCACAAGCGCAAGAATTGTTTTCAAATTTCCCCCTTACACTAGATTCCTGGTACATCCACCAACGTGTTCTAGCCCTCACGACGTCCCCGTGTTTTGTAGCCCTGGTCTCATGCTCGGGTTTATATGGAGAAAACGATTCTCTTGGAAATAAGATTTGGCGCCAGAAAATTGTTTTATGGTGCCCTAATTTTGTTAAGCGCCCAGACTAAGTGCGCGCCATTGAAACCGCCTATCTGATTAAGTCATCTGCCTCCCCCTGCCCATTGGAAATTTTACATAATTTTCTGAGCTATCAAATTTTCCTATTTATTTACCGCCAACGAAATAACATAATCGGGAAAATTTCCCTAGCAAAAATTGAATAAAATATTCCGATTTTTCAGAGGTTTGTAAGATAGTCGGATTTTGTTTTTTTCACTCCACAGGAGTTGCCTGCACTTTTGTAGCTGGGTGACGTTTATTTATTTAGCTCGTTCTTTAAGTCAGATGGTTACTAAGATGCATTTATTTTTAGATTTTTAAAACTTTAATAATGGATTAATGAACATAACATAGTCCACATCACTGTATTTTGAAGAAATCGAAACAAAATATGGCAGAAAAAGTGATAGGTTACAAAATGAAATAATAATTTTAAAAAAAATAAATAATAATAGTTAAGTTAAAATGCCTTTATGAAATTCAAAGACAAAAATAAACATAAAATTATTTTTTGTATCAATTATTCTGCCCACCCCACCCCAGACACTTCACTAGACCTTGCAGGAGCAGTATGATATCTCTTTCCCAGTTTTGGCCAATACCGTATACATGATAATAAAGTGCTTTCTTGGGGATTTACCAGATGAACCCGCATTACATTTTTGTAATAATTATGATTTATTTATTAAATATTGTTTTATTATTTTTTTTATTCATTATGAATTTATATCTAAGTAATTCGAATTTGAAAAGAGTTGGTGCAAAAAAGGTTTTGGTTTTTCATTGTTTACCAATAAATTTAAACAAATTTATAATATGAATGGATCTGCTGGTAACTTGTTATTAGTTGTTTGCCCGCTCCCCCTGTCTTGCCCTAATAATACACAGCAAGCTAATAGTGTGATTAAAAAATGTTTGTGTATTTTTAACATTTTGAAATTTAAAAAAGAAAGAAAAAAAAACACTTTATTTTTTAAAAATTATATTGTGTCAAAAACTGTAAACTGCATTTAAAAAATCAAAGTGACGCAGCTAACGCGGATTGTGTGTGGGGAAATGTTTATGTCTCCCAATACTTAAAAATATGTTGTGTTTAATTTTATTACAATAATTTAGACTACTGACAGAAGAACAAGCGGTTTCAAAAATAAATTGCGAGTTTGTTTGAAATATTTTTTTAGAGATTCATTTTACCCAAGACTATTTTAAATACACGCTGGAATAAACCCAGCGGAGAAAGATTAATTTTATTTAAGTTATTTTAAATAGGCCAAAAAGCGCAACCTTCCCGGGAATAGTTTCATCTGACTAACATAAGAAAAACTTGTTTAAGCCTAAAAGAATTACGCCTTTTTCCGCAGCGTGGATACTTTTTACCGCAGCACAACCTAGTATAGTTAGAGTTTAAATGAGACTATCAGATGTAGCCAAAGAGTTGAAATGAGACTGTCAGATGTAGCCGAAGAGTTGAAATGAGACTGTCAGATGTAGCCAAAGAGTTGAAATGAGACCGTCAGATGTAGCCAATGAGTTGAAGTGAGACTGTCAGATATAGCCAATGAGTTGAAATGAGACCGTCAGATGTAGCCAATGAGTTGAAGTGAGACTGTCAGATATAGCCAATGAGTTGAATTGAGACTGTCAGATATAGCCAATGAGTTGAAGTGAGACTGTCAGATATAGCCAATGAGTTGAAATGAGACTGTCAGATGTAGCCAATGAGTTGAAATGAGACCATCAGATGTAGCCAAAGAGTTGAAATGAGACCGTCAGATGTAGCCAAAGAGTTGAAATGAGACCGTCAGATGTAGGCAATGAGTTGAAATGAGACTGTCAGATATAGCCAATGAGTTGAGGTGAGACTGTCAGATATAGCCAATGAGTTGAAATGAGACTGTCAGATGTAGCCAAAGAGTTGAAATGAGACTGTCAGATATAGCCAATGAGTTGAAGTGAGACTGTCAGATATAGCCAATGAGTTGAAATGAGACTGTGAGATGTAGCCAATGAGTTGAAATGAGACCATCAGATGTAGCCAAAGAGTTGAAATGAGACCGTCAGATGTAGCCAATGAGTTGAAATGAGACCGTCAGATGTAGCCAAAGAGTTGAAATGAGACTGTCAGATGTAGCCAAGAGTTGAAATGAGACCGTCAGATGTAGCCAATGAGTTGAAGTGAGACTGTCAGATGTAGCCAATGAGTTGAAATGAGACCGTCAGATGTAGCCAATGAGTTGAAATGAGACTGTCAGATGTAGCCAATGAGTTGAAATGAGACCGTCAGATATAGCCAATGAGTTGAAATGAGACTGTCAGATGTAGCCAATGAGTTGAAATGAGACCGTCAGATATAGCCAATGAGTTGAAATGAGACCGTCAGATGTAGCCAATGAGTTGAAATGAGACTGTCAGATGTAGCCAATGAGTTGAAATGAGACTGTCAGATATAGCCGATGAGTTGAAATGAGACTGTCAGATATAGCCAATGAGTTGAAATGAGACTGTCAGATGTAGCCAATGAGTTGAAATGAGACTGTCAGATATAGCCGATGAGTTGAAGTGAGACTGTAAAAAGTAGCATCAACAAGAGGGACGAGTACCAACTTTGTTTTATGTAAGAACACAATCATTGTATGTTGCTGATATGTAAGAACACAATCATTGTATGTTGCTGATATGTAAGAACACAATCAATGTATGTTGCTGATATGTAAGAACACAATCAATGTATGTTGCTGATGCTATATTATTACAATGGCCATCTCGCCTATTACTCGACTATACCCAATTTCATCTTCTGTTAAGTAAGTCTTCTATACCAGATTGGGAAATCTACTTTTATTGTTTCCTTCATATTTATTATTTTTTAATTAAAACGTTCAATGATTTATTTGGATTTAAATTGAATTAAAATTATTTTAAACTATATACGCCCTGCGGCGTAGCCTACGCCGCAGACTTGCTCATGGATAGTGCAAAGAAAGGGGGAAAAACGGACACAAACTACAGCACGAAGAAATCAAAACAACCCGAGTGAAATTCGGTGGGGGACAGGGGGACGACCTCCGACGCATTTCTGGTCTCGAGACATTCGCACTAAGGTTATCTACCTGCCCATCACCCTTCACCACACTAGCTTGCCAACCATAAACTGTGATTGGTCGACTCTAGCGAGGGTCAGAAATGTTCGCAAAAATGGGGGGAAAAGAACGGGGACAAACAGAAATTTAAAAAAATTAATTAAAAAATGTTTTCTCTGGAGCTTGAACCCAGGACCTTCCGCATGTAAGGCGGACGTGATAACCACTACACTACCAATCTCATGTTATTCTGGGAAGAAACAACGCAAGTGAACGCAAGAACCATTGTTGGTCTCGAGACTTGGGTCGACCTCAACGAGGGTCCTTCGTCATGTTTGTTTGCATATTCTCGCTTCGGTGAATTATATATATAGAAGATTTAAAATCACTTGTAATAAATGAAGCATTCTAATTCTAGAAAACGGTGACCTATGTTTACATACAAGAAAACGATGACCTATATTGATTTGTCAAAAATACTTTCAGTGTTGTCACGATTGAAACAGATACTGTCTGGAGTTGAGCTGACCTAACCGACGCCCGCTGGGCAGTGTCTCCAACCTACCGTATGCCTCAACTCTCCGCTTGACTGCCCCAGGGGCGTTAATCAAATTGAGTTGAACCCTTGTTGTATTTAGTTTCAGTATTTACAAGTCAGGTCCCGTGTTGACCCATACGTTTACACCCGAGCCATTTAGCCCCGCTATTCAATTACATATTCGCTAAACACGGACAGGGACGCCGGAGTAATTCAATACAAAATAGTAAATGTAATCAACATTAAATACAGCGTATCCCAGAATTCCCAGCACGTCCGGGAACCGGAAAGTCCCAGGAGTGTAGTTTTTTTGGCCACCAACCCGATCGTAAGGGCGGCCATCTTCATTCGAGGGCTTACTGTCCCGACAAGGGTTAAGGGTTAAAACCATCCGGGGGATAACTCGAGTAGCGGACCTAATTCCGCTAATGTGTAAGGGGAGAGAAAAGCGGTAATTAATCATATTGTGGGGGAAAGGGAGAGGACTCGGTCATAAAGAAACCGGGCACGGAGACCAAAAAGACGTTGTCATATTAATCAAAACTTTGGCGGGCCGGTCTACGAGAGATTGCAGGATGAGAGCCAAGGGGTTCACCTCCCTTTTGCCAGGCGCGTCGTCCCGAAGAGACAGGTTGGCCGACCGTGGAGACCCGAGTCCCCTTTCGCCGGGACGTTTAGTTCGGTGACCGGGTCGTTCTGGGGGACCATTTTGTGGCAATTAGTCGCGTGGCGATTCAACCGGCAAACCGTGCGCATCAGACGTGGCCGGCTGGGATAAAGAACGGGCGCACTGTTCCGGTTAAATTATCCGGTCGTTACGGGAAGTCCCACAGCTAATTGGTTTTTCAGAGATTGCGCGGCCGAATTTCGGGGTCACGTTGCGGATTGATGGATCAAGTCAAACTACTAAAAGGGAAATAACCGATGGCCCTTGTGCTTTTTTTCAAGTGACTGGTCCGCCCTTGGCGCGTGAGTCAACGACGGCGGGTATGTCTGTCTGAGGCAAACACAAACAGAGAAAACCATGTGAAATATGGCTTTTAAGTATATTATGTCCGCTTTGTGTCATGTAATTTAATTTCACTAGAATACCATATTAAAATGAGTAATGCACCTAGATAAAGAAAATATATGACAAACACTGCCGTGTGATGGAATTTGATAAGTCATTCCCTGTACATTTGTCTCTGGTGTACAGACCAGCTACACATATTTAAGGCGTTGTACTATTAGATAGAGACTTACCTGACGTGAACTCATATTTAACTCACCCTTACAATGGCTCCTGGCCATTTTTTGCGTTGTCACGCCAATTACAAGGTGACAGTTTCACGTGCCATTTCAACGTGACTCAACCATATGACAATTTATCGTGACAGTTCTACTAGACGGTTCAATGTGACAATCGTGACAGACCCACGTGACAGTGTCACTTGAGAGTTTCACGGAACAGTCCCGTGTGACAGTTCTACTAGACGGTTCAATGTGACAATCGTGACAGACCCACGTGACAGTGTCACTTGAGAGTTTCACGGAACAGTCCCGTGTGACAGTTCTACTAGACGGTTCAATGTGACAATCGTGACAGACCCACGTGACAGTGTCACTTGAGAGTTTCACGGAACAGTCCCGTGTGACAGTTCTACTAGACGGTTCAATGTGACAATCGTGACAGACCCTCGTGACAGTGTCACTTGAGAGTTTCACGGAACAGTCCCGTGTGACAGTTCTACTAGACGGTTCAATGTGACAATCGTGACAGACCCACGTGACAGTGTCACTTGAGAGTTTCACGGAACAGTCCCGTGTGACAGTTCTACTAGACGGTTCAATGTGACAATCGTGACAGACCCACGTGACAGTGTCACTTGAGAGTTTCACGGAACAGTCCCGTGTGACAGTTCTACTAGACGGTTCAATGTGACAATCGTGACAGACCCTCGTGACAGTGTCACTTGAGAGTTTCACGGAACAGTCCCGTGTGACAGTTCTACTAGACGGTTCAATGTGACAATCGTGACAGACCCACGTGACAGTGTCACTTGAGAGTTTCACGGAACAGTCCCGTGTGACAGTTCTACTAGACGGTTCAATGTGACAATCGTGACAGACCCACGTGACAGTGTCACTTGAGAGTTTCGCGGAACAGTCCCGTGTGACAGTTCTACTAGACGGTTCAATGTGACAATCGTGACAGACCCACGTGACAGTGTCACTTGAGAGTTTCACGGAACAGTCCCGTGTGACAGTTCTACTAGACGGTTCAATGTGACAATCGTGACAGTCCCGTGTGACAGTTCCGCGTGAATGATCTTACGATTCGTCTAAAGAGTGACATCACCGTCGCCTCCTGGGATCCGCCATTAGGGAATCCACGCTCAACTGAATGTAATATTGCCTCCCCTCCTTTCTCACCCCAGACTCGGGGTGATATCCCCTTCCATTATCTCCCTTTGTTTGTATAAAGTGCCCAGTTGTTTGTTTGATCTTTACAGATCCTTTTAATAATTTTTTTTTAAAGCGCAATCCCCAAAATATCGGTTTTCCACGGGAATTCCCAACCAGCTGAGGAAACAGCGGTGGGTCTGGCGTATGGCATGGGGTATTGGGACTCCATCGTTAGTTTGAGGCGTCCAATATAACATCTGTGGTGTAAGGAGTTCAATTAATCGTTAAGCTCCGAGTCCCATGAACTCCAGGGATGTGAGGATCACCGCTATGTAACCATCGATCCTACCCCCGCCCCCAACCCCCACTAAAAACAACAACTCGATAATGTCCTAGATGTATTCATTACATGAAATGTTCTGTTGAATTACAACAAAGAACTAAAAACAATGAACGAAAATAACGAATGGTGCCACGCTATTAGTTCCATTATAGTCTACTAGGGCAGTGCTTCTCAAACTTTTTAGTATGGCGGACCGGCAGGTATTTTTTCCATTGCACAAGGGACCGGTGCACTTTTTTCCCTGCACTGTCAATTTTTTCTGTCCTTTTTTTGAGAACATCTGTGGACCGGCAGCGGATGGCCCACGGACCGGCACCGGTCCGCGGACCACAACTTTGAGAAGCACTGTACTAGGGGATGTAGGGTACCTATGGCGCCCACTGGGGCTTTAGGGCGCCAACGGTGCCCAATTTTTTCAAAAGACCAACTAACTTATCCTTGTTTGATAAATACTTAATATTAAACTTACTGAAATGTACGCAAAGTATTTTATAAAATGGGTTGTAGTGCGCCTACCCTTTTTTGTCAAAAGCCCAAGTAACTTGTCCTTGTTTGATAAATACTTAATATTAAACTTGCTGAAATGAACACAAATTATTTTATAATTATAAATCCTCAAATCCTATTTTTACATTTTTACATCGTTCCCTTTTCAAAAATTAAAATATAAGCTAAAACAATGACGTCATATAATTTTTTTTTACAAAGCGTCCTTAATTTATAATTATTTTGCACACCTTTTTGTGCGCCTTCCGATGCACGCCTTGTATTAAAATATGAGCTCAAAAAATGACGTCATAGTGTTACAAATCCAACCAACCAGCCAGTGACTTGGACTATTATATTGTACTAGCTGACCCGCGGCGTAGCATACGCCGCTAATGATTTAGTGACGGGTGAAGACTTCCTGAAAGACACGGTTGTCAAAATTGGGTGGGTTTGGGCAAACGACTGTGAGTGAATGAAAAGAAGGAACTCTGGAGAGACCCGTGGCGTATCACCCGTAAAAAATGACGGAAGTGTTCAGCTGAAATCTATTTATTTTGAAAAAATGCACTTTTTTAGGGCGCCTACTGCGCCCACCTTTTTCAAAATCCCAACTAACTTGTCCTTGTTTGATCAATACGAAATATTAAACTTTCTGAAATGTACACAAAGTATTTTATAACTTTTTACATTGTTCCCTTTTTACAAAATTAAAATATCAGCGAAAACAATGACGTCATATAATTTTTTTTACAGTGCATATTTAATTGGCACACCTTTTCATGCATTGGTGGAGTAATTTGGTGCGCTGCTTTCTAAAATTAGTATCTGTTGAACATACTTGCAGCTGCGAGCCACGAAGAGAATTATATATTATATATTTACGCTCAATTATCACTGCCGCCTAACGCTGAGGGAAATCACTCTGCTTTTTTTAAATTTTGCGTTGTAAGCAGTGCTGATTGACTCAAATAGATATTTTTTGGTGCAGTAATTTGGTGCGCTGCTTTCTAAAATTAGTTTAAAAATCGTGTGGTGATTAGCACTGTAAAAATTATTATAAAATGCTTTGTTTAATTTTCAGGAATATTTCGTGTTTATCATACAAGGATAAGTTACTTGGGCTTTTGACCCCCCCAAAAAGTGGGCGCGGCGCCCTACAACCTCAATTTAAAATTACTTTGTGTACATTTAAGGTAGTTTAATATAACGTAGCTATCATACAAGGACAAGTTTGTCGGGCTTTTGAAAAAAGTGGGCGCCTTAGGCGCCCTACAACCTCAATTTAAAATTACTTTGTGTACATTTAAGGTAGTTTAATATAACGTAGCTATCATACAAGGACAAGTTTGTCGGGCTTTTGAAAAAAGTGGGCGCCGCAGTAAAACCTATATTATATACATACTTTGTTAACATTTTAGGAATATTTCGTATTTATCATACAAGGATAAGTTACTTGGGCTTTTAACATAAAAAATAAAATTTAAAAAAAAACTATTATAAAATACTTTGTGCACATTTAAGAAATTTTAATATTACGCATTTATCATACAAGGACAAGTTAGTTGGGCTTTTGAAAAAGGTGGGCGCCGTAGGCGCCCATAAAAAAGAGGGGCGCCGCAGGCGCAACGGCGCCGCAGCACAAACTAGTTATATATATAGATACTAGTTTGTGCTGCGGCGTTGTGGCGCCTGCGGCGCTCCCTTTTTAAGGGCGCCTACGGCGCCCACCTTTTTCAAAAGCCCAACTAACTTGTCCTTGTAAAATAAATACGAAAGGGGCCGTCCACAAAGTACGTCACGCTCCAGAGAGGGGGGAGCGGGTGTAAGAAAGTGTGACAATTTGTGACAGGAGTGAGGGGGTCCGGCCATGTGTGACGTCATGGTGTTTTATAATAAATTGTAATTATTTTGTAAATAAAAAACAAAATTTTTGTTCGACAGTGTGACGTACTTTAGGGGGGGGGTTTACGAGATTTGTGACAGTTTGTGACAGGGGGGAGGGGGGGAGTTAAAAATGGTCCAAAAAAAGTGTGACGTACTTTATGGACGGCCCCTAATATTAAACTTTCTTAAATGTACACAAAGTATTTTATAATATGGTTTTTTTTTGGTCAAAAGCCCAAGTAACTTATCCTTGTATGATAAATACGAAATATTCCTGAAATGTACACAAAGTATGTATATAATATTTTTTACAGTGCTAATCAACACACGATTTTTAAAGTCATTTTAGAAAGCAGCGCACCAAATTACTGCACCAAAAAAATAACTCTTTGAGTCAGTCAGCACTGTTTACAACACAAATGCTGACGTCATAGGTTCGTGCGTTCTTTGGTTAATGTTAATCTGGAAACCAAAAGGATTATGATTTAGCGTTAGTGCACAGTCAGTCAGCGATAATTGAGCGTAAATATATAAAATATATGAATTATAATAATACAAAATGGTGCGTATGTTCAAATCTTTAAAGATGAAGCGACCAAAAAAAAACCAAGTATTTCACTATAGACTATAGAAATAATATATATTTCAATAGTGACTATGCCAAAAGTTAATTGTTGTTTTATATTGGACTAGCTGACCCATCGAGCGTTGCAGAAATACATTCAAAGAAATCAATGATTGGTACCTTAAAAAAAATCTGTCAGAAATCTTTGCGGAAATGTAATAAAAAGTTCCAAAGTTTAATGGCATCGAATAAATAAAATAATATTTTAAGAGCTTACATAAAAATTTTAAAAAAAAACAATATTAAGGGCCCCGGCCCAAAAATAAGTGATAATTTTTCAAAATGTATTGCAATTGTACGAAGTAACTTATCAAATTATCAGGACGATAGGTAGAATAAAACAAGAATTATAACACTTTTATAACTTTTTTTAAAAAACATAAATCCGCGTCCCAAATAGTGCAAGAAAAATAAGATGTAAATTTCAAAATCCCTATGTATTGCAATCTGGATCACGATGGATCTGTGTGCTAATATATGTCAAGATTGTGTAAAAATCAAATGGGGAAAACCATCTTAAAAGTCAACAACTAAAAAAAAATTAAAAAATTTAGACGCACGGTCAAAAAGGAATCAATATTATGAGTTCAATGTCCCATAGTATTTTTAATATTGGTCATCAAGTATTTATGTAGCAAGTTTAGTCAAGATCCATATGTTGACCCAGTAACCTTTTATATTTAAGGGAAAAGATGACATACGGTGCAGGATTGCAAGTTCGAAACAACAGCTCATTTTAAAAAATGTCATAATTATTTTTTTAAATTATATTTCTCAAAATGGTTTAAATTGAATGTGGAATGAACTATAAAACGTTTACGAAGAAAGACGTTTTGGGCCCCATGGCCCTGAAACAATGGACATTTGGGCCCCATGGCCCTGAAACAATTGACATTTGGAGTTCGGTGCCCTGCAGTATTTTACTATAGGATCTGAGTTTTTAAATACCACGTTTGGTCAAGATCCATTTATTTTCCAAGTAGCTAAAGCTTAGACTAATTTTTATATTGCTCATATTAGCAACAAAAAAAAACATTATGTGCCCGGGTTCCTTTCGGTGCAAGATGTAATATTAGAAACACCTATTCACTTTCATAATGGAAATATTTATCTACTAGGGGTTTTAGGGCGCCTACGGTGCCCACTTTCTTTTGGGTAAAAAGCCCAAGTAACTTATCCTTGTTTGATAAAAAGCCCAAGTAACTTATCCTTGTTTGATAAATACGAAATATTAAACTTCCTGAAATGTACACAAAGTATTTTTATAATTATAAATCCCCAAATTCTCTTTTACATCGCTCTCTTTTCCAAAATTAAAATATAAGCTAAAACTATGGCGTCATAGAATATTTTTTTAGAATCTTTTAGAATTTTTTTATTTATGCACACTTCCTGATGCGCGCCTTGTATATATACTTAAATATAAGCACACAAAATGACGTCATTCCCACTTGTGACTTGGGCTATTATCAATATACAAAATTCCCGTTGTCTGTATGGATGTAATGCTGTTAGGTGGTGCTGTGATCGATTTTGTAAATGAATAAAATAAAGAACTTTTATTTATTTTTATTTTATTCATTTATTTTCATATTGCACAATTTTAGGTGGAACGTTCGAAAAGAGTTATTTTTGGTGCAGTAATTTGGTGCGCTGCTTTCTAAAATTAGCAGCGTCGCGGACAGACAGACGTGACCAGTGACATACATTGCAAATTATGTGTGATGATGATATATATGGAAGTTTGTTGGGTCTTTTTGTGTGGGGTAGAAATAATTTTTTAAAATGCATAAACGGTGATATCCGGTGTTTCAACGGCAAAGTGTAACAAGTCTATTATTTGTAAGACTCTTTGTTAATCGATAGTAACCGTCCCTGGTCAAAGGTGAGGGTGAGAGGGTATTTGAAATAATCTTAGCAGTGGAGTATTCTTTGTTTTCAACGCTATCTCATTTCTGGAGGCCCACACTGGCAAAGCCGTTCCATTTCTGTGAACCAGTGATCTGCGAGAGGAAGGAAAGAGCCATTTGCACTGAGCACAGTTCACACCCGCCCCGGGTGCCCATTCACACGTGATGAACAGCGCCCCGACACCTAGACCGCGCGGTATCACACGTCCTGTCGCCGTGCGTTCACACCGGTGCATCAGGTCTTCACGCCCGGAGACGAACACCGAGTACCAAGTCTCGGGAGAGTAGAGTATGAGCCGGGAGCTTGGGGAGGAAAGGGCTCTGGAGAGGAGAGTATGAGCCAAGAGTGGAGACAGGAGGGCTCTGGAGAGGACAGTATGAGCCAGGACCTGGGGGACGGGGGCTCGGGAGAGTAGAGTATGAGCCAGGAACGAGGAGGGGAGGCCTTGGGAGAGGAGAGTATGAGTCAGGAGATGAATGAGGGGAGGGCTCGGGAGAGTTGAGTATGAGCCAGAAGATGGGGGAGAGCTCGGGAGAGTAGAGTATGATCCAGAAGATGGGGAAGAGCTCGGGTGAGTAGAGTATGAGCAAGAAGATGGGGAGGGTAGGGCTCGGGAGGAAATATAGGTTTCAAGCACAGAGAAGCTGTGACGATAAACAAAGAGACTAAAATAAGTTAAAAATTTATTTTTTAAGAAAGAATTTCAAGGGAGAGAAAAATGACACTTACGGGAAATAATGTATGCATATATGTAAATAAATAGATATCGTCAAGAGTTCCTGAATACATGTATATGCAAACTCTTTTTATAAGTACTCACGGGATCTGCAGGGTGCTAAATACTTAGAAAGAAAGTGAACAAAATGTAATCATAAAATTAGCCAAAACTGCTGAATGCAGCGATTTTCCTTTTAAAAAAATAAATAAATGAGGCATCAGCCTGTTTTTCCGCCATCATTAAGTTAACTACTTTCATTCTGTTAAATTATTTTTTTTTACATCCATTTATTCGGTAAACTTACAGTTTATCACGGCAAAACTGCCTCAGACATCAGACAATAAAATAGCGCTTTCGAACTAGTATTGGTCATTAAAACTAAGAGCCGTATAAATGATACTCAAAACAAGATAACTAGCGCCTTAACATAAACTCCAGGTATCACAGTTAAAACAACACTCAGGATTGAATTCAGCTCTTGTCTAGAAAAAAATTTCATTAAAAAAGGGATTTATTATTTGACTGGAAATCGGAACGAAATATAATTCTACTTGCGGATGGAATGAATGTTTTGCATTTTACAAAATCTCAAAATCGCTTTTGGGTTTTCTCTTGGTATCCTAGTTGAACACATTACATCCATCGAAAAAGGTGTTTAGTGTGTGTTTTATGTAATCCCCAGGTGTGTAGTGTGTCGCCTGTAGTGTCCAATTGTGTCACGCTAGAATGATCAGAATGTTGATACTGTGTTGGAGAAGAAATAAAATTCATGTTCATCTTTTAAGCTAATGTGAGCGTCGGAGACAAGTTACGGCCAAAGCCGTGTACAAAATGTATTCCTATCCATTAACTTATTCAATCAATAAAATGTATCCATATTATTTAAATAAATAGACATAAGTCTATAAAGCTGATGGGCATGTTCATTTTAATGCGATTTTTAAAATTTTGAATCATAAAAAATTTATGAAAATCCCAAGTCCGCCCCCCCCCAAAATCCAACACCCCCACCCCCACCCCAACCATCAATAACACGGTGACAGCAGAAGGCCAACTTGAAATCTTCGACTATTGTGCGCGCGGTCCCACTGCGCCTAACGGGAAAGCCCGGTCGAGGTGTAAGCGAGACAGCACCGACAGATGGGCCCAAATGAAAACGATATGCTACGGACTAATTATCGATAACACTTCTTGGCGACAATTAAAGTTCGGAAAGGGTGGAGGGAAAAGAAGAAGAGAAAAAAAAATGGTGCCACTGGATGGTGGACGAGAAAGGTGTCAGTCCTTTGGGGTGTGTTTGTGTGTCAAGGGCGTTAAAGGGTCGGACTTATGGAAACCGGATACGTGGAATGAAAACAATCTCTCCGTACGACTGCTCGTTTCCGGGGTCGACATCCGTCTGTTGGATTTTTTAAGGCAGGCTTTTGATTGGTCAGTTAATTGACGAATTTTGCTGTTCTTAAAAATAATAATAATTAATAATACTAATTAATTGTTTCATTCAAAATCTTTTGATTATAAGTTTTTTTTCTTTATTTTAATAAAACTTAAAGTTATCTAAAAAGCAGTTTACAATGTTTTGTTTAATGTCCTAGATATTGATTGCCCCATAATTATTACGGGGATGTGATGCAGTCAGACTAGACCTACATCAAGTTGCAAAGAAAGCCATTCTTTGATCTATTTCATTCATTAAGACACGATACTACTTGTAATTTTCATTAAGCTGTACTGACATGTTCTTTAAATATCCTCTAAAGTGATTTCTTTTTTGAAAAAGGAATTAGAAGGCCTAGTCACTACCCACCCCCACAAATTCAAATATTTATTCCAGTGTTGCAGACTGCGAAGTCCCCCAGAACCGCCCCCCCCCCACAGATGTATTCCAGTGTAGTAGACGGCCTAGTCTATGCCCCCCCCCCACCAAAAAAATCATACATTTATTCCAGTATCGTAGAAAATAAAGCGTGTAACATTATTTCTATTTTTGTATGTTTCCCCAGACAATGACTCACGATACAGACAGCCATACACACCGCCACATACGTCATCTGGATTACATCTCCTTGGTGAGTAGTTTTTTTTTAAGCATCACTTTGATACGTGAATCATTTTTATAAACATCGTCATTTGTATAAATCAAGGAACATGTAACAAAGGTTCATGAACAGCTCACTGGCTGAGATCGAACAGAGCACACAATGATAAAAGTCGGAGTGTTCACAAACATAATAATCAAAATTAAAAACACTTTTTTAAAAACTAGTCTTATATTAAAAATGCACCAATTTTCTACTTTTCAGTCTACGCATTTTGCAGTAAGTGCAAAGCCGGCTTACCTTTTGACTATAAATCCCTTATATATGAGACATCACTAAAATTAGTGATTATGTTTAAACGCGACATTTACAGACTGAAACACAATTATCTCCCCTGGTTTTAGAACTGGGCGCAGGGACGGTAGGGGGTGTGAACAGTGACGGTCGGTGTCAACGCGTGAACTGGGCACGTGAAAAAAATATAAACAAATAGTGGGACGGTTCCGTTTAAACTTACAAAGCAAGTTAATATAAGACTAGTAAAAACAAGCGAACACAATCATTTAGAATACAATCTGATGACAATTATCGTAATTGTTGTAACCTGTTATTTTGCCCTCAAATGTTTTTTCATATATTAAAGTACTAGACATCCGCGCCAGGCAAAATAGTTTAATCAAAGCATTGAAAAAAATAAAAATAAAAGAGAGCAAGAAGAGTAATGTGTTTCTGGATTTTTCAAATTATGAAATTTGAGAACAAAACATTATTACACCCTAAAATAAAACCATATATTCCAGACGCGTCGTGTATACAGAATATTATTACGTCCTACGCTTATCCATGGTTTATAGCTAGTCTTGCATTTTTATTAGATTTTTTAAGTATTGATAGTGCGTTGTTTTGCTGAGGCGACCCATCCCAAGACCGAATTCAAGACGGGAAGAAGGAGAATATGTATGATGTTGAAAACAAGCAAGTACATGCATTGATTAGCCTCTGTACTTAGAGTTGTAAAATGTTGCGAATATTTACGACCTCCTAACAGATGTTTTCATTGTGTTTCCTGATATATACTGTCACCTTCCATTGATAAATGTATTATTTTAAATGGTTTTATTAGGGAAAAGGTTTCATATATATTTTTTTCCGTCTAGTTTTACATCAAGTTATATTATTCATTGATTTTTAAATTCAGTTATAAATACATGTACTAAAAATCCAACGAAAAAAAAATTAATGGATTTTTCAGGACATTGATCGAGTCTGCATAATCATATGCAAAATAGTAACAAAACTATTAATACAGTAACAAAACAAATAATGCAGTAGCCTAAAAAATAATACAGTAACAAAAACATAAAATACAGTACCAAAGACAAATACTACAGTAATAAAACAAGTAAACAGGAGCCAAACATTTAATACAGTAACAAAACAAATAATACAGTAACAAAACAACTGTTAATAATACAGTAACAAAATAAATAATACAGTAACAAAACAAATCCTATAATACAATAACAAAACAAACAATACAGTACAAAACAAATAATACAGCAACAAAAACAAATAATATAGTAACAAAAATAATACAGTAACAACAAAAAATAATAATAATATAGTAACAAAAATAATACTGTAACAAAAACAAATAATACACAAATAAAATAACTTCTCTTTAAACTCTCTCCCGAGATTCTACCACGTGTCCATCAGGTTGGCAGTCAAACATCTAACATCCAGACCACATCCTCGGGAGATGAATAAGTCTTTTTTACTAGTCTTATATTAACTTGCTTTGTAAGTTTAATCGGACATCCGAACCCACTATTTGTTTATAATTTTTTCAAGTGCCAGTTCACGCGTTGACGCTGACCGTTACTGTTCACACACCCTACCGTCCCTGCGCCCGGTTTTAAAACCAGGGGAGATAATTCTGTTTCAGTCTGTAAATGTCGCGTTTAAACATAATCACTACTTTTAGTTATGTCTCATATATAAGGGATTTATAGTTAAAAACTTTGTTTTTACACTATTTATTTCGATTTACGTCTGCTAGAGTTAAACCTCAGCAGTCCGCCTTAGTGACCGGAATAACCCAATGTTGAAATATTTTCGATTTACAGTGAGTGTCGGATAATTGGGATGGGTCAGATAATTGGGATCAGTTCGCTCAAAATATTTGAATCGTTTAGAACGGAACTAATCCCAGGACATTCTTGGTTTATATCTACTTCTAAATTGATCAAAGGTAAGCTGGCTTTGCACTTACTGTAAAATGTGTAGACTAAAAAGTAGAAAATAAAAATATATATAAAAACACTTTTCAAAAACTGGTCTTATATTAGAAATGCACTAAAAAGTAGAAAATAAATTTAAAATTTGAAATTTACAGTCAGAAGAGACCTTTAGTTCCAAATTTATGAAAATGTAAAAGTTTAAAATGAGACAGGAACGTTAAATCGTAGGTGAAATCGATTATCTCGTTGTTCGCCATGACTATAAGACTAGGGTGCTTGCTAGCATAGATATTGATAGACTAAGTTTAAACTGAGCACCCTAGTCTTATAGTCATGGCGAACAACGAGATAATCGATTTCACCTACGATTTAACGTTCCTGTCTCATTTTAAACTTTTACATTTTCATAAATTTGGAACTAAAGGTCTCTTCTGACTGTAAATTTCAAATTTCAAATTTATTTTCTACTTTTTAGTGCATTTCTAATATAAGACTAGTTTTTAAAAAATGTTTTTTATATATATTTTTATTCTAAAGTATTATCCAATGATTACCCATCCCTCTTCCAGTATGACGCATCAAATCATAGCCAGTTTGTGCAATCCGAATAGTAATAAATAAATACACCAATTAGCAGGAGTAGTCCGATCCATTTAGATCCATGATGAAAGCGTTGCGTCCCAGAGCTTAGAGGAATTGGTTTAGAAGTGGAAAGATATGATGTTTTCTAAAAATAACTTTTAAAATTTAGAGAGTCTAATAGACGTCTTGAGGAAAGACCTTGTTAAAAAAAATTTGAGCAGTTTCAAAAACATTTGATTTAAGAAAAACACAGATAGTGGGGCACAGCGGAAATGTGATGAGTTGAGAAAATGAAAGGAAGAGGCGAAAGAAAGAATGACTACAGGAAACGTAGAATAACATAAGATATGAAGTGACACACAACGGTCTCAAATTTAAAACATCTCATAACTTTGGATTTTTTTTTACCAATCTAGGTTTGATCTATTGGGTGTACTACTTCATTATACTTTACCTTTATACCAGTTATGATCTATTGGGTGTACTACTTCATTATACTTTACCTTTATACTAGTTATGATCTATTGGGTGTACTACTTCATTATACCTTACCTTTATACCAGTTATTCTGGTCAGCAAAATGTATGGCGCAACTGTTTTACGTTCGTGTTTTGAAATTTGTAAAGAGCCAACACGGCCTGTTACAGCCCTCGCTCATCCTCATCTACGTCCACTGCAGATCTCGGGTTTTAACAGCGTTTAGCTCACACAAAACGGCAACATTCCGAAATCGCAATCATCTCGGCCAGCAATTATCGTGTTAATTATTATTGTCATTATTATCATCGTCATCTTTCGCGGTTTCTGCCCGAAATCTAGCAGACGCCCTGTGATTGCTTGGCCGTCCACCAGAAGTCAAGGGAAGTAATCATGATAATGACAAAGGGAAGTAATCTAAAACCGAGATCGATATTACAACCTGGGGGTGGGGGGGGGGAGGCGGGAGTGCCGGGTAACATCATCAGTAATCTCCTTCGAAAAAAGAAACGGTTCATTAGGGTTGCGGGAGAGGGGCCGGGTATTCGGCCTGTATCTGAGCACCCCCCCCCCACACACACACTCACTATCCTTCCCTAAGTGCCTTTTGGGAGTCAGTTGCAGGGCTCTGAGACTAACCAGACGCCCGTGGCCTGAGCCCCTCTCATTTTTACACGGAGCTCGACGAATCATTCGATTTCCACGAATTTTTCCGAGAAGCAAATAAAAGAGAAGCAGGCCGCAAGCTGGGAGGAATTTATTTGATAAACGCCCCGATAAATAAATAAGCAGGATTGCGCCCCTTGTATTGATCAAGCAGGGGGTCGTACTAGAGAGAAGCCGCGGGGCTGACCCCTCGGGAGGTGTACCAAGCTCGGTGGTAGATTGTGGCCCTTGGTGGACTGCCTGGCGATTGAACACTGCGTGGTTGTGGTGGTGGTGGTGGGAGGGGGGGGAGTGAGGTTGGGGTGGCCAACATACAAGCGTCAGCGAGCTGTTGGGCCGTGAATGATTTAGGTCCAAGATAAGATTCTGTAAACCCCAGAGACAATTTTTTATTTTGATTCATTAGGGCCATGAAATCCGGGTTTTTAAAAAAATATATATAATTTTATGCATACATTTAATCTCAAAAGTAATTATTATCTTTGATACATTACAGTTCAGTCGTTAACAAATGGTTACACTTACTTTAATTGCCATCTTGTTTGTCTATTTTGGATGATAATATCTTCTAGATTTTACGATATGTTTCATGCAATATTATAGAGCTAAATGAGAATAACAACAAAGCCAATATTGTTTGAATGTGAAAGTGTGTATTATAGAGACCAAGGTCATGTGTATGTTGTTGGATATTGTAGATCCACTGCCGTGTTCGTAACTTTAAAAAAAAATATGAACTTAAAAATCAGCTGCTTTTGTTTTTAAAGTCTATTTTAAAATTTAAATTTAAATCGCAGAGCTTTAGGTGCAACACTCTTCTGTAAAGAAGGAGAGTCTAATAGATAAGGTTCTTTGAAAAAAATACTATTTTACTATTTATGTAGCTAGGTTTCCCAAAAAGGTTAGAAACAGCTGGGAACAGATATATTTCAGGTAGTGGGAAGTATGTTTCAGTGCAGAATAAAGACATAAAGAAGTATTCTCATGTTTTGTGGATTACATGCTAGTAGTACAAGATGTCTTTAGCTTCTCATATCGAATACACAAATGAAGACCTCAAGGGAAGAAACGGCTGTGACATTTATAAAAAATTTTTTTTAGATATACCATGTATCTAATAGAAGATCATAAATATAATGCTCTGATTAGGTTTTATGCAAAAATTATGTCTCTGACCCAATTAAGAATTCAAATCTATTTAGTTAATTTATAAGAAATCTATATAATTTTGAACTTTTAAACTTGAATATCTCAAAACTACAAAAAATGTGACATAGCCGTTTCTTCCCTTGAGATCTTCCAATGCTACCAAGCTGTTGGGCCTGTCATAACTGCTTGTCAACAATTTTAAGTAAACGAACATGTTTCAGTCTGAGCAAAAATTATACGTATGAATGCTTGAAGAAACGTTTTGGTTATAGAGCTAAATTTTTACGTGTTACGTTGAATTAGCTTGGCGTGCGTGGGCCTCTTTGTTAGTTTGTGCCGTTTTGTTGTGATCCATGAAACATAAGAACTAACTCAAGAACTAACTCAAGAACTAACTCAAGAACTAACTCAAGAACTAACTCAAGAGCAAACTTCTAGTGCACAGATTTCAGTAGCGCCATAGGTTTCATAAGTACATTTCTAGTTCGCAAATTTCATCAGTGTCATATTTTTCATCTGAACTCCTCTAGTGCACAGATTTCAGTAGTGTCATATGTTTCAACCGTACTCCTCTAGTGCACTGATTTCATTAGTGCCATACGTTTCATATGTACACCTCTAGTGCACTGATTTCATTAGTGTCATATGTTTCAACCCTACTCCTCTAGTGCACTGATTTCATTAGTGCCATACGTTTCATCCGTACTCCTCTAGTGCACTGATTTCATTAGTGTCATATGTTTCAACCCTACTCCTCTAGTGCACTGATTTCATTAGTGCCATACGTTTCCTCCGTACTCCTCTAGTGCACTGATTTCATTAGTGCCATACGTTTCATCCGTACTCCTCTAGTGCACTGATTTCATTAGTGCCATATGTTTCCTCCGTACTCCTCTAGTGCACTTATTTCATTAGTGCAATATGTTTCAACCGTACTCCTCTAGTGCACTGATTTCATTAGTGCCATATGTTTCAACCGTACTCCTCTAGTGCACAGATTTCATTAGTGCCATATGTTTCCTCCGTACTCCTCTAGTGCACTGATTTCATTAGTGCCATATGTTTCAACCGTACTCCTCTAGTGCACTGATTTCATTAGTGCCATATGTTTCAACCGTACTCCTCTAGTGCACAGATTTCATTAGTGCCATATGTTTCCTCCGTACTCCTCTAGTGCACTGATTTCATTAGTGCCATATGTTTCAACCGTACTCCTCTAGTGCACAGATTTCATTAGTGCCATATGTTTCCTCCGTACTCCTCTAGTGCACTGATTTCATTAGTGTCATATGTTTCAACCGTACTCCTCTAGTGCACTGATTTCATTAGTGCCATACGTTTCATATGTACACCTCTAGTGCACTGATTTCATTAGTGCCATATGTTTCAACCGTACTCCTCTAGTGCACTGATTTCATTAGTGCCACACGTTTCATATGTACGCCTCTAGTGCACTGATTTCATTAGTGCCATACGTTTCATCCGTACTCCTCTAGTGCACAGATTTCATTAGTGCCATACGTTTCATCCGTACTCCTCTAGTGCAATGATTTCATTAGTGCCATATGTTTCAACCGTACTCTTCTAGTGCACTGATCTCATTAGTGCCATATGTTTCAACCGTACTCCTCTAGTGCACTGATTTCATTAGTGCCATATTTTTCGAATATACTCCTCTAGTGCACTGATTTCATTAGTGCCATATGTTTCATATGTACACCTCTAGTGCACTGATTTCATTAGTGCCATATGTTTCAATCGTACTCCTCTAGTGCACTGATTTCATTAGTGCCATATGTTTCAACCGTACTCCTCTAGTGCACTGATTTCATTAGTGCCATATGTTTCAACCGTACTCCTCTAGTGCACAGATTTCATTAGTGCCATATGTTTCCTCCGTACTCCTCTAGTGCACTGATTTCATTCGTGCCATATGTTTCAACCGTACTCCTCTAGTGCACTGATTTCATTAGTGCCATATGTTTCAACCGTACTCCTCTAGTGCATTGATTTCACTAGTGCCATATGTTTCAACCGTACTCCTCTAGTGCACTGATTTCACTAGTGCCATATGTTTCAACCGTACTCCTCTAGTGCACTGATTTCATTAGTGCCATATGTTTCAACCGTACTCCTCTAGTGCTCTGATTTCATTAGTGCCATATGTTTCAACCGTGCTCCTCTAGTGCACTGATTTCACTAGTGCCATATGTTTCAACCGTACTCCTGTAGTGCACTGATTTCATTAGTGCCATATGTTTCAACCGTACTCCTCTAGTGCACTGATTTCATTAGTGCCATATGTTTCAACCGTACTCCTCTAGTGCACTGATTTCATTAGTGCCATATGTTTCAACCGTACTCCTCTAGTGCACTGATTTCATTAGTGCCATATGTTTCAACCGTACTCCTCTAGTGCACTGATTTCATTAGTGCCATATGTTTCAACCGTACTCCTCTAGTGCACAGATTTCATTAGTGCCATATGTTTCAACCGTACTCCTCTAGTGCACTGATTTCATTAGTGCCATATGTTTCAACCGTACTCCTCTAGTGCACTGATTTCATTAGTGCCATATGTTTCATATGTACTCCTCTAGTGCACTGATTTCATTAGTGCCATATGTTTCAACCGTACTCCTCTAGTGCACAGATTTCATTAGTGCCATACGTTTCATCCGTACTCCTCTGGTGCACTGATTTCATTAGTGCCATACATTTCATATGTACTCCTCTAGTGCACTGATTTCATTAGTGCCATATGTTTCAACCGTGCTCCTCTAGTGCACTGATTTCACTAGTGCCATATGTTTCAACCGTACTCCTCTAGTGCACTGATTTCATTAGTGCCATATGTTTCAACCGTACTCCTCTAGTGCACTGATTTCATTAGTGCCATATGTTTCAACCGTACTCCTCTAGTGCACAGATTTCATTAGTGCCATATGTTTCCTCCGTACTCCTCTAGTGCACTGATTTCATTAGTGTCATATGTTTCAACCGTACTCCTCTAGTGCACTGATTTCATTAGTGCCATACGTTTCATATGTACACCTCTAGTGCACTGATTTCATTAGTGCCATATGTTTCAACCGTACTCCTCTAGTGCACTGATTTCATTAGTGCCATATGTTTCATATGTACTGCTCTAGTGCACTGATTTCATTAGTGCCATATGTTTCAACCGTACTCCTCTAGTGCACTGATTTCATTAGTGCCATATGTTTCATCCGTACTCCTCTAGTGCACATATTTCATTAGTGCCATACATTTCATATGTACTCCTCTAGTGCACTGATTTCATTAGTGCCATGTGTTTCAACCGTACTCCTCTAGTGCACTGATTTCATTAGTGCCATATGTTTCAACCGTACTCCTCTAGTGCACTGATTTCATTAGTGCCATATGTTTCATCCGTACTCCTCAGGTGAACAGATTTCATTAGTGCCATACGTTTTATCCGTACTCCTCTAGTGCACGGATGCAAACCTGTTTTATGTAGCACTAGCAAAATACCCGCGCTCTGCTACGGAAGTTAGGATTTTAGTAAGCGCTGAAAAGTCGTTGCACACCAATTCAAAACACCAATGGATTTCAGTCTGGATCATGATTGATATTTGTCAAGGTCGTGTAAAATAAAATGGGTACTAAAATGTCATTACGGGCCCCCGTGCAAAATGGATGCAGGATCTGCATATCTCATAAGGTCTGAGGATTTCAATCTAGGTCATGATAGAGATATGTGTCTATGTTTATTTAAATTATTTAAAATCTAAAGGTAACAAAGCTTTAATTATTTACAAAAAAAATATTTTGGGTCCCTGCCCTGAAGGAACAGACGTTAGAAGTTCATTACCCTATAGAATTTTATTTTATTTTATTTTTCAAAATCAAATTTGGCCATAGTTCATCCATTTAGCCAGTAGCCACATTTTAAATTTATAATTTATAATATTATTAATAATATATAATATATATATAATAGTATAATTTTAATTTATATAACTAATGTTAAAATATGACATACGGGCCCCCAGCCCCGAATAAGTGGTGTTTTAAAACTTTTACTTTTATTGCAAGAAACCTTCGCTGGAATGTACCCAAAAACTTCCTAAAGTTTAATGGCCATGGGATGAATAAAATACATTTACAATTAATACGTCTTTTAAAAAATCTAAAATAAGGGCCGGGGGCCCTATCTGTGTAATATGTATAGTTCAAAACAACAGCTTATTTCAATTTGTTTTATGATGAAATAGTTTTTAGTAAACATTTGTTTTTAAAAGATTGAGTGAAATCGAATGGTTAAAATGTCTTAAACTTTTACAAAAAAGAGATTAGGGGCCCTCGGCTAAAAAATATTGAAAAAATATAATTTTAATGCCCTAACGAATTTTAATATAGGCCATCAAGTTTTTATCTTCCAAGTTTTGTAAAAATACATTTACACACTATCCAAAGTTTTTTTTATTTGTAATTTAGCTCATATAAGTCAAAAATATTACTTTTGTGTCCGGGGCCCCCAGTGAGTGATAATTAAACAAAACGATTTTGCCTGTTACCATCCCGGGAGTGTACTCAACAACTTCCCAAAATTTCATGCTTCTAACTACACGGAAAAGGGGAGAATCTGTGATGATTAACTTTTATATAAGAACAAAAATTGGGCCCCCGGCCCCCAGTGAGTGAAAATTTAAATATTTGTTGGCATGTACCCATCGCGGGAGTGTACTCAATAATTTCCAAAAGTTTCATGCTTTAACCTACACGGGAAATCAGAGAATTAGATTTGAGTCAGTTTTTATATAAGAAAAAGTACATTTGGGCCCCTGGCCCCCAGTGAGTGATAATTTAAATATTTTTTTGCATGATAACATCGAGGGGTGGACTCAACAAATTCCCAAAGTTTTATGTTTCTACCTATACGTGAAAGTGGAGAATAAGGCGCTTTCATTATAAGGAAAAAAAACGTTTTTGGGCCCCCGGCCCCCATGAGACTGAAATTTAAAATTCTTTTACGCCAATTTGCATCGCGAGAGGGTACTCAACAACTTCCCAAAGTTTCATGGTTCTACCTACACGGGAAGTTGGAGAATTCGTGATGAGTCAGGAAAAAACTTACATTTGGGCCCCCGGCCCCCAGTAAGTGTTAATTGAAATATTTTTTTCACCTGTTACCATCGCGGAAGTGTACTTATCAACTACTCAGAGTTTCATGCTTCTACCTACACGGGAAACAGGAGAATTAGTGATTTTTAGTTTTTATATAGCTCATATAAGGAAAAAACTCCATTTGGGCCCCCGCCCCCAGGAAGTGATAATTTAAATATTTTTTCACCCGTTACCATCACGGGATTGTACTCAAAAACTTCCCAAAGTTTCATGCTTTTGCCTACGCGTGAAATAGGAGAATTAGTGATATTCACATTTTATATAGGCCATATAAGGAAAAGAAAACGTTTTAGGGCCCCCGGCCCCCATGGGTGTTAATTTTAAAATTCTTTTACTCCAATTTTCGTCGCGAGAGGCTACTCAACAACTTCTTAAAGTTTCATGCTTCTACCTACACGGGAAGTTGGAGAATTGGTGATTAATCAGTGAGTGAGTCAGTGAGGGCTTTGCCTCACTGTATAGATACAAATAATAAACAAGATTATATAATGATCTTTCAAAAATCCAATAAAAGGACCAAATCTTGTTCCAATATTGACTTCACACAGCTTGTTAGCCTTGTATATAATATGTATAACTGGAGAAGATTTTTTTTAAATACAGTGAATTTCACTAAGCATAAACTGAGACATCCTTACTTTTTTTAAGAACCTCCAGGGAAATCATTAAATAAATTATTCCGAATTTCATTGAATTTTATCAATTCAAAAAGTCGCCGAGATTGGTTGCTGCTTTTAATTATGTTTACCTGATTATCTTCAGACCTCTAAAGTTTATGAGACAATGTTAAGACACGTCTTCTGGCAGCCAGTTGAGTCAATGTTAAGACACATCTTCTGGCAGCCAGTTGAGACAATGTTAAGACAGATCTTCTGGCAGCCATTTGAGACAATGTTAAGACAGATCTTCTGGCAGCCAGTTGAGACAATGTTAAGACACATCTTCTGGCAGCCAGTTGAGACAATGTTAAGACAGATCTTCTGGCAGCCAGTTGAGACAATGTTAAGACAGATCTTCTGGCAGCCAGTTGAGACAATGTTAAGACACATATTCTGGCAGCCAGTTGAGACAATGGTAAGACACATCTTCTGGCAGCCAGTTGAGACAATGTTAAGACAGATCTTATTGCAGCCAGTTGAGACAATGTTAAGACACATATTCTGGCAGCCATTTGAGACAATGTTAAGACACATATTCTGGCAGCCAGTTGAGACAATGTTAAGACAGATCTTATTGCAGCCAGTTGAGACAATGTTAAGACACATCTTCTGGCAGCCAGTTGAGACAATGTTAAGACACATCTTCTGGCAGCCAGTTGAGACAATGTTAAGACACATCTTCTGGCAGCCAGTTGAGTCAATGTTAAGACACATATTCTGGCAGCCAGTTGAGACAATGTTAAGACAGATCTTATTGCAGCCAGTTGAGACAATGTTAAGACACATATTCTGGCAGCCAGTTGAGACAATGGTAAGACACATCTTCTGGCAGCCAGTTGAGACAATGTTAAGACAGATCTTATTGCAGCCAGTTGAGACAATGTTAAGACACATCTTCTGGCAGCCATTTGAGCATTTAACTTTGAAATATGAAATTTTGGTTTTCTTTGAATCACAGCATTACTCAAAATTTACCAGCATTCCTGTCTTTTGACCAACTTACTCACAGCGATATTGTATTTAATGTCATATATTTTTTTCTAGAGAATATTTATGAGCGGTTTACGTCTATGTAAGAAATAACACGATTAATTTTGGCCGATAACGTGATAACCATTATCTTAACCGAGGTTAAAAACGAGCCCCCCCCCCACAGTGCCATCGATCAGTCTGGGATCCTTGACTGACTAGACAACACCGACACATAGAAGGGATCACTCGGAGAAAGGGATCAGTCAGAGAGATTTTTACTGAATGTGTGCCCAATTACATTAATGGCATTTTTTAAATATATTGTAAAACCCCAGTCTTGGCCAACGTTATTTTTTTTAAAAAAATTTAATCTAGGGCCCCTTCCCGTTTACGGTCCCCCCTCCCCGTGTATGGTGCCCCCTCCCCGTGGATGGCGTGCCCCACCCCTGTTGAGGGTGTGCCCCCTCCCCGTGGACGGCGTGCCCCACCCCTGTTGAGGGTGTGCCCCCTCTCTGTTGGGGCCGTGGCTCGTTTTTTGAACGGACCTCCCCAGCGAATTCAATATGGCCGTGAAAAAACCCCGAGTTTTCAATAACGGTACGGAGCCACTCTGTGAGCTCAGGGATTTGGGGAATTGGGGAAGTCAGACCAGGGAGATGTCATTATTTTTAGGGTGATTTTGGCGAAAATATTGGTGACCTGCGCTGAACCGATTCATCTGTGGGCTGGCCCCTTTATAAAAGTTCGCAGACAAAAATTAGCGAGACAATAATTTTAAAATCTATTCATCTTTCTGATAAGTTGATGTGTTTTGTTTTTTTACACTGTATACGTCCAGTTTCTGGAGCCGTTTACATAATTATTTATAGCACTGACGTAAAGATATTTGACATTGAGTTACTATGAAACAAATAAAGATATTAAATAAATATATTCACAGATTTGAAGGATTTCTTTCTTCTTTTTTTAAGTTGTAAGATTCGTTAAAAGTGATATTTGTATATACAAATGACAAGAGTAATTCCATCAGTTCAATTACTAAAATTAGAAACACTAGCGGATAAAAGAAAGAAAGAGTTAAGTTGTAATTATTATTATATAAGGCTTTAATTCTAACTGGGAAATACAACATAGCAATAATCTAATACAACTCTTAGATACACAAAGGAATTTTTGAAAAAAAAATTATTGTTCCATTTGAAAGAAAAAAAACACATACAAAGCCTTCATCTTCCCGTCTGGATTTCGGGCCTGGAATGAGTTGCCTGAACAAACCAGGAAACCCTACGCACTTTCAATATCCAAAATTCTAATAAAATGAAATACTAGACATAAACCATGGATCAGCGTAGGACGCAATAATCGTATGTTTAGAAAGAGCCTGTGATATGTTATAACATAGACAACTTATCGGATGAAGTTGTTTTTTGAACAAACATTTCTCGAACTAATATTTTCTTCATTATCTTGTTTGAAGTGTATTTTCTTTACTTTAACTCATAAAACTATACATGCACTTATAAAACAAGCCAGTGACAGTTTTGCTTAAAGTTTTACTGTAAAATACGTGTTAACTATAAATCTGTAGAGGTTGATCAATAAGGTCATGGAAGAGGAAGATAAAGGTTAATACTATTTTCACGCATTAAGAACGCCAACTTATAAAACTATAATATTTTTTAATCCATTGTTAAATGATATTTTTCTGTACTACATCATGCATCAAAATTGACAATAATTACTTCCTACGCACACACGGCGTGTTTTGAACAAAGTTATTGAAAACAATTTTTTTCCAGTGTGTTGGTTATGTGGGTTTAATGTTATTAAATACATGAAAACGCAGTAATAAGATAACGGGCCCTTTATAAAGAGAAGAGAAGAAAGTGAAATATTTAGCTGTTCTCTCAAGATCAAGGTCAAGCTGACACAGGCTTAACGCCAACCCTAGAGAAGCAAAACAAACGCAACAAAATTACCCGTATCTACACTTAACAAGTTTAATATTATCTACACTTAACAAGTTTACCATTATCTACGCTTAACAAGTTTACCATTATCTACGCTTAACAAGTTTACCATTATCTACACTTAACAAGTTTACCATTATCTACGCTTAACAAGTTTACCATTATCTACACTTAACAAGTTTACCATTATCTACGCTTAACAAGTTTACCATTATCTACGCTTAACAAGTTTACCATTATCTACGCTTAACAAGTTTACCATTATCTACACTTAACAAGTTTACCATTATCTACACTTAACAAGTTTACCATTATCTACACTTAACAAGTTTACCATTATCTACACTTAACAAGTTTACCATTATCTACACTTAACAAGTTTACCATTATCTACACTTAACAAGTTTACCATTATCTACGCTTAACAAGTTTACCATTATCTACACTTAACAAGTTTACCATTATCTACACTTAACAAGTTTACCATTATCTACACTTAACAAGTTTACCATTATCTTCGCTTAACAAAGCCTATAAGTATTATATCCCAGAAAAAACCAACTCACCCATAATGCAAATAAAGTTGTTGTTTTTTTCCTACCCTTTCTAAACATCCTTCTTAGCTACTACAGATTAGCTGTCAATACAGTTCAGAAATGTCAAGTACTTATTGGGGCATCATGTAAAACATGGTGGTGGGGTTGCATAATCCCAATAGGAATTCCCTGAACTTACCATGGTCCCCTTAGCTTTTTTACTCCTTTCATCGGATCATACTGAATGACAGGCTATTTGCTTTTTTCTCATTCGAAATACTTTTTCTTTACTCGCACGAGACTTGAGCAAACGCTAACAACCTAGTTAATCATGTTTTTGGTTTGTCTTCTCCCAATCTCAAACTACCCTAGTGTTAGTCTGCTTTTCATCGCGTTTAAAAGAAATAACCCGGAGCAGCCAAGTCTGCCAAGACATTCCTCCACCCTGCTGGAGAGAAGGCTGGACATTTAATTCACTTACCCGGATGTGTAAAGACTTGCGTCGTCAAGTGACGCCAAGTGGGGAGCCGCCATATTGATATTAGATTTATATGGAACTAACCCGATTTCAGAAGCTGGAGAGCTCTGGTTCCGTGCGCGCCTGACAAGGTCCAGGACCCGACCAGTAAAGCCGACCGAAGGCGGAGACTAAAGGGGGGCCCCTAAATTAAAAGCCGGTTTGTTCAGCGGCCCGACGGACAGAAAGGCCCGCAGCAACAATGGTCCGGGGAGGTCTTATTAAATAAAATTCCAATTAGGCCAAGCTAGCGATGGCGGCCAATCTATCAGTCTTGTTCCGTGTATATTTTCTCTAAAGCCCTTCAAGATGTTTGCTCGGCCGTATAATCAAGTTATCTCTCTCGGCTGGTGAGGATTTGCGTTTCATGACGAGATTAAATGCGTACATTCGATGCCTTAGATTTCAAATACGGATTTTTAAAAAAAATAGTTTTTCTACTTCTTCTTTTTCTTAATCTTCCTGTCCCCGGATACCTCTTGTCTTGCTCACAACAAAGTTTGTCAGTGTTTTTATTTATTTATTTTTAAACGTTACAAATTTCAACAACATTTAAGTACCCAATAAAGTTTTTTGCGGAGATGAAGTACAGTGGAGGATTATTAAATTATGGCCACAGAGATATTGCATTTAATTTTGACTCGTTTGTAGCAATTCTCGGTCAAGTTGTGCCCAGACTTGGAAGCGATTTAAACTTTGATCAAAACACACGATTTTTGTAGTAACCCTCCATTACTTCGACACCACCACCACCACCCCCCCCCTCGCTCAACCACACCCTAATGCCATTTCGGGCCCTCTTCCCCATAATGCAATGTTTATTTTAATTTCACACGATGCTCAGCCTGAGGCGTAGGAGCAAGGGAAGACAATTCAACGACGTGAATGCGTTCTCAATACAAATCTCTGAATTATTTCACTTTGGCTCTGTGACGTCTCACTCGTCAATTTTTTTTCCCCCAATCATTTTTATTTATTTTAATTATTTTTTCCCATCACCTATTTCTTTTCTTTTATTGTTATTTAAAATTATTTTATAATTCGGAATTCTCTAACTTAAAACTAAAACATTTTACGTTAGATTTAAACCCACCAGTTACTTTGGGTCTAGATGTGGAAAGAAAATTGTCCTCAGCTTTGTGAAAATACAAATTCTGGGTAGACCTTTCTTGTCACCCTTGTCTTTTATTACTTCCCTTGCCTTTGGCTTCTATTAATATTCGTGTTACTTAAGAAATTCCCCGAAGCCGGCAAAAGATGCGAAAAAGAGGACAATAAATCTAAGGACAAGAACTCTTGTGGCCTCTTGCGGGCGCTGCTGCATCCCGTCCCCTTTTGGGAGTCAACTTACTTCCGCATACGCGTGGCTGTGATGCAAATAATGCATCAGATAATGGCTCCGCGGAGGACTCTGAACAATTTCATAACATTATTGCCAATTTATTCAATTACTGTCATTTACAGATGAATTGTAAAAGGGGGCGCCACCGCTTTGGTTCCACGCCCGGCACACTTCTGAGATGAGCTATGTATCTCGTTTGGGGAAAGAGTGTGTGAGAGAGGGGCATTGTTTTACTATCCTACCAGGAAGGTTTGCAAGGGGCGTCAAGTATCGGGGGCGGGGAAAAGAGGGCGCTCATTAGAGCGAACGATATTCAAATTTATGAATATAAATATTTGTGATGCATTTTGTTTGGGGAATAATTATTGTAATTCCGAAGCACTTACTTGATTGATAAAAAAGATGAATGATACGAAAAGAAATATTATTTTTTTAAAATACTTTATTTATATTTTTGTTATCTTCTTTAAACTGTGAGTTTTGATGAGCGACCAAAAAATACGGGTCTTATTTCAATGATTTATATTGGGCGTTAAGATTAAATTAGGTTTTTAAAAAAAATATGAGCCATGAGTCATGATTATATTTATTTGCACACGAGAATTTGTAAAGTATGTTAATTTCATTAAATTAAATTTACATGTAATCTATCGAGCCATGACGAAACACATTATTATACATGAACATATGTGTTTAAGTGGCGTAAATTTAATATATACTTCCAGACTTTAGTGTCTATAATGAACATAATATGTGTTAAAAAGACGCAGATTTAATCTGTACTTTCTGACTTATATTTCAAAACATGAACATAATATGTGTTCAAATGACATAGTTTTATCTGTACTTCCTGACTTATATTTCAAAAACGAACAGAAATACGTTCGATTGACAAACATGAGTAAATCTCTGTAGAGGACCCAACAATTTCAATGCTTATCATCTGTGTGGCGAGTAGTGCAGTCAGAAATTGTTTCCTTCTTTTTTAAAAAATGGTGTCATTATCATTATTGTAATAACAGCTTTATAGAACGCTACCGACTTTAAAAAAAAGTTTTAATTTTTTTTTATCAATTCACAATTATCTTCCTAAATGCAACACATGTGCACATTTGCTTTTCTGAGTGTTTCTGTGTGCACGTATGTGTGTATAAATTTAATGTGTTTGACTCCCTTTTGTTTCATATGAATGTAAGAGTCTTTTGCTCTACTCAATAATATGGTTGTCCCTCAGTTCAATGTTAGCTGCAGCATTTTAATGGGGTGACGTCATGGAAAGTTTGAAAAGTTTTGCAAAATTCCATTCTTTGCATAGACACAGACTTATTAGTAAACCATTCCATTCATATTTACAGAGAGTTTCTAACCATATCATTCCGATTTATACTGTGTATCTAACCAAAGCATTAATTTTTCTATAGTGTTTCAAATTGTATCATTCATTTTTCTAGATTGTATCTACCGATATCATTCATCTTTCTAGAGTGGATGTAAGCATATAATTCATATTTAAAGAGTTCATCTAACCATAGCATTTAATTTTTTGTAGAGTGTATCTAAGAGAAATGCGCAAACCAAACTGACTCTATACCCATAATGTGGGGGGAGAATTGAACCTACGGTTTCAACACAGCCAGGATGTTGCTGTTAGTCTAGGATTAACTCTATGTTCCACTATGGTCCATAGGCCTCCCTTACAAGATGTACCAGCTGAGTCAGATTGTTAGTCTAGAATTAACTCTATGTTCATGCTATGGTCCATATGGCTCCCGTACAAGATGTACCAGCTGAGTCAGATCGTTAGTATATAATTAACTCTCTGTCCCGCTATGGTCCATATGGCTCCCGTACAAGATGTACCAACTGAGTCAGATTGTTAGTATATAATTAACTCTATGTCCCGCTATGGTCCATATGGCTCCCGTACAAGATGTACCAGCTGAGTCAGATTGTTAGTATATAATTAACTCTATGTCCCGCTATGGTCCATATGGCTCCCGTACAAGATGTACCAGCTGAGTCAGATTGTTAGTATATAATTAACTCTATGTCCCGCTATGTCCACAGACCTCCCCTCCCGTACAAGATGTACCAGCTGAGTCAGATTGTTAGTATATAATTAACTCTATGTCCCGCTATGATCCATAGGCCTCCCGTACAAGATGTACCAACACAGCCACGACAGTTCCGTTAGTCCAGAGAAAAGGAAACAGAGGAGGATACGTACGACCTTCACCAGTGCTCAGCTCAAGGAACTGGAGAAGGCGTTTGCCGAGACCCACTACCCTGACATCTACACCAGAGAGGAGATCGCCATGAAGACGGACCTGACGGAGGCCAGAGTCCAGGTCATTTCAGTTGGCCAACTGGTCAATTATTACATAGCTCCATGGTGCTTTTTTTCATTAGCACCCATTTACAATTTTACAGACATACATTATTTGTATTCACTGAGTCAGTTACATACTTCGACATCTGTTCATACTTCATGTCTGCAATAACTAGCATCAGAATATCTCGTCAGAAAGGCTAGAATATGTCATAGCAGACCAACTGTTTCAAGTTAGGCAGAGATGAATTCAATTTTTATGAATTATTATTTCTATAATATATTGTTAGCCTCGAATAAAATGAGATTAATTGGAGATTTTTTTAAAAAATTTATATTTGAAGTGTCGATCACTTCAAGACTTGAGAACCTTAATTTTTAGAAAAAAGTTATAATAAACTTTTAGATTTAAACAAATGAAGCATTAAAAAATCAATAAATAACATACCGGTACTTTTAATATTTCACGAGTTTGATATTTTTAACGCCAATCATGTTTCATAATTTCGAAATAAATTAAAGCGATGGAAACCGAGTTGCCGATTAAATGCAATAAATGAAAAATCTTTTCTTGTGTATAAATATAAACTTAACTGTATTTACAGCAAACTATAAACTATTAATAACTCTAAATTGGCATTTAAAAAAATAAATAATATATATATATTTATTAACTATACGTTAGTTTGGTTTGAAAATTTTTATTCTGGAATATTATATTTTACATCTTTAAAATGTGATTATGTCAACTCATCTCAACTGCAATAGTTCATATTTACACTGGCTCACACAAACAATTATTTAAAACAAAACATATCACGTCCATAATTTATGCTCTACATTGTTAAGACTAAGTCTTCACATTACCGCCTGTCCCAAATTGTTAGGATATGAAGGCTTATTGAATGCAGTAATACTTATATGTATGTTATTATTTTCTATGTCAAGCGCAGTGAGTCCAGTTTCTTTCTGGGGTACGGTGCAATATAAATTACAATGTATGTATGTATTATTATTATTATTATTATTATTATTATTATTATTATTATTATTATTAGCAATTTATTATTGTTATTATTATTATTATTATTATTTCCTCGACATGCAGGTCTGGTTCCAGAACAGGAGGGCAAAGTTCAGGAAGATGGAGAGAATGAAGCAGCAGTCTCAGAACAACTCCAGCACTTCGTCCGTCAAGCAGGAGCCCAACAGCGGAAACGGAAACAACGGCAGCAGCAACAACAGCAATAACAACAGCAACAACAGCAGTAGTAACAACAACAGCAACAACAACAACACCTCGACGGCCAACAACAACATCAGCAGTAACAACAAGGAGAAGGTGAAGCCATCCCAAGGGGAGGAATCCCACAGTAAGTTAGACATCTGTTGAGTGACTGTCCCACATTAATATAGGCAACTGTTGAGTGACTGTCCCACAGTAATATAGACAACTGTTGAGTGACTGTTCCAAAGTAAGTTAGACAACTGTTGAGTGACTGTCCAACAGTAAGTTAACAAACAAAATTTTAATCTTTCTGAAGTCTTATACCCTTAACCTTATTATTTTAGCTTATAATAATTTACTTTTTATCAAAAGTCAATTAAGTTTTGCCTGTAAAAAAAATTTCCAAAATTATTTAGGGAACCTTCGGTTGAATGCAAAACTCAAAGATTGATTTGAATAATTCCTGACCAATATTCCCTCTAAGGTTCGTTATTCCGTGTGCAAAGTAAAAAAAAATTCGTGTGCAAAGTTGCACAGCATCCATTTTTTGTGCAATGTTCTATAAAATTTGCTGCGCGGATTACTAAACTGCTGCGCGGCGTCTGTCAGATATCTGCGCGGCCGCGCAGCTGAAAGGGAACATTGTTCCTGACCAAGATGTAGTTCAATTAAATGGACCGAAACAATTCCTAGAGTATTACGGGTGAATTTCCGCGAGTTCCAGACTAATATAAATTGTTGATGAACATACACAACATCAAATTGATGATATCACCAATAATGTTTTTAGCCCTTACTTTAACTTATCCATGAAGCTTTTCCCGTGGCCAATGAATGACCATTGTGTGATCATTTTTATTTTTGCAGGTCAAAGTTTGTTTTTATGTCTTTAAATTATTATTTTTTTAACTCCACATATTTTTCAGATCAGTTACACCCGGTTCATGAATCGAAGTGGAACTCTCCTGTATCGCAAAGCCAGCAGAGTATGAACAAACAGAACCACCCCCACAATGCACCACCACCTTCCTTACACGGCCCCTTCTCGGGAATACTCGGCGGTCCGGGCCACGACTATCATTCTGTGAGCTCATTGGATAAAAATCCTCCACTCTCAAGCGGGCTTCTTTTCTGACTCGGTGGAGTGTGAACGATTTTCTTCAATGAAAAACAAAACAAAGCAACAAATAAGCAAATGTTCCAACGTACTTAAACGAATTATATAAATCTATAAATTGAGTTTTCATATTGTTGGTGGTTTAAGTTGACTTTATAAAATATAAATCGTACCTGGGGACCATTATTTTATTGAAAGCTTTGAAAACATTAAATAATTTATTGAATGGCATCTCCATTCTGCTCTCTAACTCAGCCGCTTCCTTTATTTCAAAGTAATGCACTTTTATTTTGCTGCCTATGACTGATCATTTTGGTGCTTATTTACTTTTTATTATGACAAGGTGACAAACTACGTCATCGAACTATAGAGACATCACTGTCACTAACCAACTGTGTTATAACAACAAAGGAATCACTAAATAAAAACAACCCGTAAAAACAACGTTTATTTTTACGTGCAATCCTTTGTATATGAGACATAACTAAAAGTATTAATTATGTTCGATATAACACGCACCGCGCGCCAGACCCCTGTGACATTTCGAGGACTGGAGTTAAACTCCAGTGACCCGTGGAGTTCAACTACAGCAGATGCTACACATGCTCCATAGAGATGCATAGACTATAGAGATAAACTAAAAATTCATTAGTTTAATAACGGTATATTCCATCGATCTGAAACTTTAACACAATTAATTGGTAGGCGACACGAGTCTATGTGCATAATTTCAGCTCGATACGATCATGGGAAGTGGGTCATTTTTTACTTTTGTTTTTCCGTGGACGGGCGGGACCATGACAAGACGTTGAAGTTAATATAAGGGATTTAAAAAACGTTAAAACGATTTTTTTAATGAATTCTGAGTTAAAATGCTAATGTCATTTTTATCCGTGTGATTTACAGTAAAATTAAATTTAAAGTTCATTTTAAGGCGGGTAGCTAAAGATGTAACTAATTATAATTAAAATGAGTATGATCGTTAGAGATTGATTTCTGGGTTATTGAAACTATTTAACTTTATTTCTGGCCACTGGCTGATGTGCAGAGCCGGTATTTTAACTGGCTGATGTGCAGAGCCAGTATTTTAACTGGCTGTTGTGCAGAGCCATTATTTTAACTGGCTGGTGTGCAGAGCCATTATTTTAACTGGCTGATGTGTAGAGCCAGTATTTTAACTGGCTGATGTGCAGAGTCAGTATTTTAACTGGCTGATGTGCAGAGACATTATTTTAAGCTTGTCGTTGTTGTTGCTGTTGTGGTTGGATTTTTTTTTAATTGGGGAGGAAGTGGTGTTCAGATGATTGAAAAAGAGAGCGAACAACACACGGAAAAGGTGTTATTTTATTTTGTTTCAATAGTTGCTGATTGTTCGATTAAAGCTCTTGAATTTATTGTATCCGCCCCTGAGCACAAGGTGTTTTAAAAGATTCTATTTTTTTTTATTTGCTTAAAAACGGTGAAACTCGGCCACTGTTAGTCAAGCTTCCATTCTAACCCAATGAATATTCTAATATAAATACGTGTACTTACAAATAATTTTCCTTCTAAGGTTCGTTGGTCCGTGTGCAAAATAATAAATTCGTGTGCAAAGTTGCACAGCATTCATTTTGTGTGCAACATTTTATAACCCACAAACATAGACATTATATTATCCCTATCAAACTTTGCTTTGATTTAATTTTATAATGTGAAGAAATGCTTTTCTTTAAAAAAAAATTCTTTTAAGGAGGGCCAGAGCAATCGTGTTACTCAAAGTGTTAGGGGGAGGATATTTCCCCCACTTATTCGAAAGGGTTGAAGCTGAAAAGAAAATTTCAACTTTAAAAAATCTAAACCAAGAGTTTCTAACGAATGTCTCTAGTTTGAAAGTTTTTGTTAGCTCTGTAAAATATGCCTTTATGTTGCCTCTATTGTTTTGCTTTTCCTACATTACCGTTATGTTTATTTACGCCAAAACTTTAATGTGCATTTATACGAAATTAGCCGCAAGCAGTATTACATGTATATAGAAATAAAGTATGTACACACATTTTAGAGTGAACGATATTTTATTGCTATGTTTCTATTGATTTAACTGATCACATGTAAAATAACTTTTAATGAATTCGTAATAAAAAAATTGATAATGTACATGTTTTTTGCTGATTTTGTGTGTGTGTGTGTTGGTGTTAAGTTGGGTGTTTTGTTCTACTTTGAACGGTGTCGGAACGGTGAATGAAAGCAACGATTTTTACTGCATTGTTTCTATCAATTTGTCAATCAATTTAACTTAAACCAGAACGAGTAGCAAGATGTCCACAAAATAAATAAAGATTAAGGTGCTTAAAATTCCAGGACCTCTATAACAAAGTTCAGGGAAGCCGAAAAATGGTGCTGTTCAATTACTAAGGCCCAAAGTCGCCAAGTCCTAACATTTAAGCATTGGATGATGTTTCCTTCTCGAGAGGGTGCGTGGTGGGGGTTAGGGCTGCAGGCCTAGGGTTGCCAGGTGGCTGTCTCAAAAATACCGGACACTGGTGTCGAATTGTGTCGATGGCACAATATTTAAATGTAAAATGTCCGGTATTGCTTCCATTTTTCCACTGGACAAATAACGATAATACCGGAGAGTCCGGTACAAAACCGGACATCTGGCAACCCTAGCTGCAGCACTTTTAAAACACAATAATGTCTTTAAAGGAGTGAGCATTTTGTTTATTTTTCAAAAATCATTTAAGAATAAATAATACAAAATTTATTTATTGTGTGATCTTTCACTTGAATTTTTACGTGTTTCCACAAAAATACATTTATAAAAAGGTATATTAACAACAGTATGATATAAAGTTTTTAGGGCACTTTTCCAAGAGTTTTTCTTCAAAACCAAGACAACTTATTTATGTTCGTTACCGACTCATGAATAACATTACGTTTGCATTTTCAAAAAACAAATTATGTTTACAAAGTCAATGTGAAAGTCTTTTTTCAGTGGCCAAAAACTCATTAAAATGTGTCCGTGAAAAATCCGGGTCATTTAGCTATATAGTTGTTTATATTATTTATTATATATTAGTAATTACACACACGTAGTCATAACTATATGCACTGTACATATAGTACATTGTTGTTTATTCACAATCAACATACAAGTAGTGATATGTGTAGACTTTTACAACACAGTGTTTGATATTATATATGCATGTATCATGTATATCAAGTACCGCGGTTTAAATCGGCTGTAAATATGAGATAGTTCATGTTTGCATAGAGGGATTAATGAACCTACATGTGGAAGAAAATCAGTAGCCCCGAGCCTAGTGCTCTTTATGGGTCTTCCCGGAAGACCCTCTCAGCTATCTGGCCCCCAAGGGGACGTAACTGCTGAGGAAACACCCCCCCCCTTTTTTCTGAAGCGGTCACCTGGGCATCCAGGGCAGACAGTCGAAAATGACTCTTACTAAAGTGACCTCACAAGGAGGGTGGAATTCCCTACTACGACCACTTTGGCGCCACCCTGGCAAAGCACACGAGTCTCCATGGTTAGGACCACCGATAAGCAGTGGGTCATCAATGACCTACCTAAGGTCATCAATGACCTACCTAGGGTCATCAATGACCTACCTAGGGTCATCAATGACCTACCTAGGGTTATCAATGACCTACCTAGGGTCATCAATGACCTACCTAGGGTCATAAAGGGATTACCAAGTGTTGATCGTGTCGGTGGACTGCCGTGACGAGATGAATGAAATAAATATGCATCTTGGCACTGCATACATTGTGGGTTGACCCACATCAGTTCAGATTTGTTTAACTATAGGGACCTTATCACCACAAACTCTTACAGTGTTTTGGATAATCCTTTTATAAATAAACCACTAGATAAAATGAAACCTACCACACAAACCCATAAAATTAACCATAAAAAATCTAACAATAATAATAATCAAAACATTCTCAAAACACTAATAATTAATTTCCAAAGCATAAAAAATAAAATTTTAGATTTAGAGCTACTTATAAAAACAGAATAACCAGACATAATTGATGGTTCTGAAACTTGGTTGAACCGTTGAACCCCAACATATATAACTCGGACATTTTAAACACCAATTATAATATTTTTAGGAAAGACAGACAAGACAATTATGGAGGAGTGCTATTTGCAATTAAATCAAATATAATAGCTGAACAAAATAACTACATAACCAAATCTTAATATAGAGTCTCTTTTTTGTAAAATAATTACACCAAACTCATCCCCACTTATTGTAGACAGTATATATGGACCACCGAATACAAACCTAGAATACATGAACAATCTTTGTAGTCAATTAACTTTCATAAAAGAGAATAATAAAAATGCAGTTATATGGATTATGGGGGACTTTAATCTTCCAGATATAAATTGGAAAAGTTATACAATTGATAACCATCAAACTAACAAAGAAATTAATGAACACTTTTTAGACACTATAAACAACATAAACATAGAACAGATAGTAAAAACAGCAACAAGGAAAAATAGAACACTAGATTTATTCTTAACAAATAGACCAGGACTAGTGATAGACTGCAAAATAATTCCAGGACTGTCCGACAATGATATTGTTAGGGTCACCAATACAATAAAAACTAAAATTAATAAGATACCTAGAAGAATAATCTATCTTTGGAATAAATGTAATTCAATCAAACTACACCAATCAGCGGCTAACTTCCAACAAAATTTGCTAAGTAAATTTAACACAAATAGCCCAGTAGAAGAAATTTGGAAAGATATAAAAACGAAATCTAAAAACTATAATGGATGAGAATGTTCCAACAAAACTAACATCAAATAAAATTAACAGATGCTGGTTCAATTCTAAATTAAAAAAGCTATGCAAACAAAAAGAGAAACTTATTTAAGAAATATAAAGGCTACCTAATCAAATAGGATACACAAAAAATACTTAAAGATTAAACACTTGACACAAAAACTTAGTCGAAACCTCCAAAATGAATATATAAACAATGTAATTACCAAAGATAACAATAAAAACTTATGGTCCTTTATCAAATCTAAAAAAATGGAACCTACAGGAATAGCCACACTAAAAGGCTCAAATAATAAAACCTATAATGATAATGAAACTAAAGCTAATATCCTTAACACATATTTTGCATCATCTTTTTCTGCCTCAGGCGACAAGGAAGTTTTAATAAATTTAAATAAAATGGAGGAAATAGGTAACATAACTGTAGATGAGATAGGTATACATTCACTCCTAAAAAACTTAAAAATAAACAAAGCTACTGGCCCAGATGATTTGCCTGCAAGGTTATTAAAAGAACTAAGCAATGAACTGTCCCCAATCCTTGTAGTTCTCTTTCAAGCCTCTCTAAACCAGGGTAAAGTGCCCCAGGATTGGAAATTAGCTAACGTAACTCCACTCTTTAAGAAAGGGGATAAATCAGACCCTGGTAATTACAGGCCTGTATCACTTACTAGTATCACCTGTAAATTACTAGAACACATAATATATAGTAGAATAGTTAACCACCTTGACAAATATAATGCCCTATGCCCACATCAACACGGCTTTAGAAAAAACAGATCATGTGAAACACAATTAATAGGTTTAATAGATGAACTATCAAAAGGCTTAGACAAAAATGATCAAATAGATACAATATTACTAGACTTCTCAAAAGCATTTGACAAAGTTCACCACCTTAGTTTACTTAAAAAACTTAACTACTTTGGAATCTCAGGTTCCTTACATCACTGGATCCAAGACTTCCTTTTGGGCAGGGAGCAAACTGTAATAATTAATGGATCTAAATCTGCACCAATAAAGGTTAACTCAGGAGTTCCACAAGGAACTGTGCTAGGTCCCTTACTCTTTTTAATTTATATAAATGATTTACCCAACAACATCTCAACAGGTACAAAAGTTAGGTTATTTGCTGATGATTGTATAATCTATAGAACAATTAAATCAGAACAAGATAGCAAAATTTTACAAAAAGACTTAGATGAATTGATAAAATGGGAAACTAACTGGAGTATGTCTTTCCACCCAGAAAAGTGTCAACTGTTAAGAGTAACAAAGAAAAAGAAACAAATAAATTCAAAATATTACATTCATGGAAAAGAACTGACCCAAACTAAAGATGCAAAATACTTAGGAGTCATAATAAATGAGAAACTATCATGGAATCCCCATGTCAATGAAGTTATTAAAAAATCAAACAAAACCTTAGGCTTTATAAAAAGAAACTTTAACAAATGTAATAGAGATATAAAACTAAAATGCTACCTCACTTTGGTGAGACCTGTACTAGAATATGCATCTTCTGTATGGGACCCATCCACCAAAGAAAACATTGATAAACTAGAACAAATTCAAAAAAGAGCTGCCAGATTCATTACTGGAGAATATTCGAAAACTGACAAGAATAACACCATTAGTTAAATCATTAAACCTTGAAACACTAGAGGATAGAAGAACCAAGAGCAAAGTAGTAATCATACATAAAGCAATTAATTCTAATTTAGAAATACAACACAAAGATAACTTAATACAACCCTCAGATAGACATAAGGATAAAAACACCTTTCTTATTCCGTATGCAAGAACAAACACATACAAGTTTTCGTTCTTCCCGTCCGGAATTCGGGCGTGGAATGGGTTGCCTGAAGAATCCAGGAAAACCAACACTTTATCAACATTTAAAATCTCTAATAAAAATGCAGGACTAAACACAAACCATAGATAAGCGTAGGACGCAATAATCTTCTGTATAGAAGGAGCGTCTGAAACAGATAAGATAAGATAAGATAAGATGATTTGCACATCCTGTGATCGGCTTCAAGCGTTATTCCAAATAACCCTCTCCCCATTTCCTCATTTCATGCAATCCCACCTTTACAAGGACAATGGGTTAAGGGCTCTTTTGACTTAGTTTCTACTTGCATATGTCCCCTATTTAGTTTCTAAATGACCCTAAGTTAACCACCACTGTAGCTTTTAAAAGACCCTAAATTGACCACCACTGTAGCTTTTAAAAGACCCTAAATTGACCACCACTGTAGCTTCTAAAAAACCCTAAGTTGACCACTACTGCGTCAATGTTTTGAAATGAAATAAGTCCCTTTGAAACACTTCATACATGTAATTTCAATTTCTATCTCCTGGGTTTCCAATAGCCTGGGACTTGTAAGAGTAAGAGACGTGTTATTGTGTTGGCATTGTATGAGCATGCGAGCTGACTTGACGGAGTATGAAGCTCATGATTGTATTGTGAAGTGAACTCATATGTGGTTGTGAACTGGGAGAGAGAGTGGCTATCAATGTGATGTTCATGTAATTAAAGAGACAGTTGCTACACAGACCTCAAGCTGTTGATGTCTTGTTTCTTACAGTTGGACTATTGCATGAAAGACTATTACATTTTGTAAGAAGTCCTCAAGATTATTATATAGTATAAGAAGTCCTCAAGACTATTAGATAGGGTCAGAAGTCCTCAAGACTATTAGATAGTGTCACAAGTCCTCAAGACTATTAGATAGTGTCAGAAGTCCTCAAGACTTCTAGATAGTGTCAGAAGTCCTCAAGACTTTTAGATAGTGTCAGAAGTCATTAAGACTACTAGATAGTGTCAGAAGTTGACCAAGGATCAAGACAAGTACTACTACATGGTGTCAGATGATTACTATTACAGCACTGAGCACGTTTGTTTAAAAAACAACCCGTAAAAACAAAGTTTTTGACTATAAATCCCTTATATATGAGACAGACTAGCTTAAACATTTACATGTGTAACCGAGTGGTGGCTAAGTTATATAAAAAGTAAAGTCAAGTCACTAATTGCTAAGGATATTAAACAGGTTTATTAACTCAATACACAGAATCGAGGGCTGGATTGAACCCCCCATTACCCGCGGAGGTCAACTATAGCAGCGGGCTACACTTGCTACATAGATATAAACTAAAAATTCATTAATTTAATTACGGTACATTCAATCGATCTGAAATTTTGACACAATGCATTGTTGGTGACACAAGTCTATGTGCTCAATTTTAGCTCGATAGGATCACGGGAAGTGGGTCTCTTTTTCTTTTGTTTTTTTTCCGCGGGACCACGACAGACAGACATAGGGAGAGAGAGAGAGAGAGAGAGAGAGAGAGAGAGAGAGAGAGAGAGAGAGAGAGAGAGAGAGAGAGAAAGGGGCCGTCCATAAATGACGTCACGCGATTTTTGCCAATTTTTTACCCCCTCCCCCCCTCGTCACGCGTCGTCACAAAAACTTAGACCCCCCTCTAAAAATACGTCACAAATCTTTGACACCCCCACCCCAAAATAAACAAACAACAACAACAAAAAACAAACAAACAAAAAACCACTTTATTTTCTATTTAAAAATAAGTATGTTTCAAATCACTTTTATTGTCATTTAAGTATTTATTATTTATTTAGTGAAGATCTACATTGTAATATCGTAACCCGCGTGAATCATTTTTTAAAAACGTTTAACCGGCCTTCAGAAAACTGTTAACATCCTTAGCTTATATTTTATTTTAATGCATACAAATTAAACATTGACTATTAATCATCACGGTTAACGTCTTTGTTTAGAAACAAAAAATTATTAAAAAATAACATTTTTAAAATGTATTTTTAAAAAAATCCCTCAATTGACTGACGGGCATCCCGTATGAAAAAGGTCGGCGAACAGAGGTAAATAACCTCATCTGGGGTCAAAAAGGGAATTTTTAGGGGTAATGCAGAATCATTTGGGACATATAACATCCACTACAATCCGCTAGATATATTAAAATACGTCATGTGTACGTGAACGCTTGGAACATATGCCCATTATTAAACCGGTTCTTTCCAGAAAATGCATTTTTTTAAAATTTGACAACTATGTAGATTTTATACCTACGCACTATATGAAGACACCTATATCCACCCTAATTTCATTTATATTGACACGAGTGACAATAATCTTAATCCACATGACTTGTCTTTAACACGTATCATTTCTGTGATATTTACAATTAATGCCTTAAAACTGAGCTAAGAAGAAAAGTTGTTTTGTGCTCCTCTCGAATTGCGATGTCAAGAATTTGATTCATTCAATAAAGTTAATGAATAGTTGACTAATTTTAAATGGGCTCATTTACCATTATATCTAGAACAGTGCTTCTCAAACTTTTTAGTATGGCGGACCGGCAGGAATTTTTCCATTGCACCAGGGACCGGTGCACTATTTTCCCTGCACTGACAGTTTTTTCGGTCCTCTTTTGAGAATATCTGTGGACCGGCAGCGGATGGCCCAAGGACCGGCACCGGTCCGCGGACCACCACTTTGAGACGCACTGAGCTAGAAGACTAGAATGGCAAGGGGCGTTTGACCAAAAACCAATTGAACAATTATATCAAACTTAAAACGTTTCTAATTTTATCAAATAGATTCCCCCCCCCCTTTTTCCCTTTTTAAAGAAAAAGGATATTCCGTGTCGTTTTGACTTAAAATATCTACTCAGAATCCTATTCAGATAATTTTTAGACACTTGTCATGCTTGTAAAACTCACCAGTAGCATTTTCGGGGGGGGGGCTAACGACACTCCCCCAAATCCCCGAGTCATGTGAGCAGGACCTAGAGTCTGGAGGTTGGGGGTGGGGGGGTAACGCACACATAAACTTGTATATTTTGGAGAAAAAAAATCGACGACTCCTGCCATGAGAACCAAACGGAGCTGCGGTTACATCACAAATGCCTTGATGTAAACATCAAACGACGCAATTTCATATGTTATCTTGTGGGTTCTCAAACTTAAGGATTATAATTAGATTTAATTTTCGCGTCTTGATAGCTTACGCCAACCAGCGTCTGATGGCCTACCGACTGGCACATTGAGAAGCACTGATTTAAAAAAAATAATAATAAATTTAAAAAATTTAAAAAGTCATTAAATAAATTTTAAGCGACCAAATATTTCAGTGGAAGTTTTATTTAAAGTTACCCTTTAGATGTGACGTCACATTTCTTCAACCCCCCTTACTCCCCCTCGTCACAAAAGTGTGACCCCCCCCCCAGGTGCGTGACGTCATTTATGGACAGCCCCAAAGAGACAAGACGGTGAAGTTAATATAAGGTGATTTTAAAAAACCTTCCACCTGAATCTGCTAGCTATTCTATTTCTTTTCATGAATCTTTCATGGTTCAGTTGATTTCCATGAATCTGTCATTGTTCTATAGATTGAGATGAATCTGTCATTGTTCTATAGATTGAGATGAATCTGTCATTGTTCTATAGATTGAGATGAATCTGTCATTGTTCTATAGATTGAGATGAATCTGTCATTGCTCTATAGATTGAGATGAATATGTCATTGTTCTATAGATTGAGATGAATATGTCATTGTTCTATAGATTGAGATGAATATGCCATTGTTGTATAGATTGAGATGAATATGCCATTGTTCTATTGATTGAGATGAATATGCCATTGTTCTATTGATTGAATGGAATATGCCATTGTTCTATTGATTGAGATGAATATGCCATTGTTCTATAGATTGAGATGAATCTGCCATTGTTCTATTGATTGAATGGAATATGCCATTGTTCTATTGATTGAATGGAATATGCCATTGTTCTATTGATTGAATGGAATATGCCATTGTTCTATAGATTGAGATGAATATTCCATTGTTCTATTGTTTGAATGGAATATGCCATTGTTCTATAGATTGAGATGAATCTGTCATTGTTCTATAGATTGAGATGAATATGCCATTGTTCTATTGATTGAATGGAATATGCCATTGTTCTATTGATTGAGATGAATATGCCATTGTTCTATTGATTGAATGGAATATGCCATTGTTCAATAGATTGAGATGAATATGCCATTGTTCTATAGATTGAGATGAATCTGTCATTGTTCTATTGATTGAGATGAATATGCCATTGTTCTATAGATTGAGATGAATCTGCCATTGTTCTATTGATTGAATGGAATATGCCATTGTTCTATTGATTGAATGGAATATGCCATTGTTCTATTGATTGAATGGAATATGCCACTGTTTTGTTGCAAGCCATCCGATCGTATTTTCCTTCAGTAACTAACGCCAGCAAACTGACACAGTAAGTTCAGTAACTGACGCCATCAAACTGACACAGTAAGTTCAGTAACTGACGCCAGTAAATGGATACAATAGTATACTGTAAGAATTGAATGAGCTCACGCACCTGACTCAGACATAATTGGTCCTCTTTAGCACGTTTAAATTTACACTGGGTTTAGTCAAGTTTCACATTCCTGTACCGATCCCACAAATTTAGTTTCGTGATCATGTTTCACATACCGGCACCGGTACCAATGTTCCCTTTAAGCTGCGAGGCTGCGCGGCCGCGCAGATATCTGACCGACGCCGCGCATCAGTTTGGGATTACCTCGCAGGAAATTTGGTTAAATATTGCACAAAAAATAAATGCTGCGCAACTTTGCACACGAGTTTTTTTTTAATTTGCGCACGGACCAACAATCCATTGAAGGAACATTGACCGGTACCCCCAATTTTGTTTCGTGATCATGTTTTAAATACGACTATCCCCATTTTGGTGCTTTCCGACTGCTTACAATCTCAATCGGACACAGCGCGTGGCTCAATTCCTTCAATGGCGAGTTTCGTCTGCCGAGTAGGTCGCTGCAATCGTCATAAAATAACAATACATAAATAAGCAACGCCCCTCTCCCTCCCCCCTCCCCCACACACACACCTTTAATCCCGTGAACATTCGTCGATGCATTTCTGTATTTCCCCATCCTATCTCTCTCCACCGAGTGCACTCCCCCTTGAGCCGTACCCTTCCTTAATGTAAGTTCAATCATTGAAGGGGCCGCCCGCTAACCACATTACCATCGATCCCACTCAAGCCGGTCGTATCCCAGTGGACGCTGTGCACAGTGGGTGAGGTCCCCTTGCCTGGTCGCTGCACTCAGAGGCCTGTCCAAAGAGCAATGACGTACTTACACCATGATTACCGGCCCTGAAAGGCTCGTTACAATTTCTAATCTACGAAACTGGTTAAGAGCAATTTTACTGCTGGGGGGAGGGGGGTGTTTGGGGGGGGGGTATTTTTAACAAATCCGAAATAAAATAATGAACAGAGATTTGAGTTAGAGAAATAAACTAACATGCAACAGAATAATCATGGACTGGGTATTTAATAGTCTAAAGTAAGGCAGGTATCAATAAAGTATGTAAATATTGAAGAAGATGAATTAAAAATGATCCTGTAGCTATTTGGCTACTCATTGGCTCTTTTTTTTTAAATTTGTGCAGCGCTTCCTCGTTGTTAACTAGGAAAGTGTTAGCGTTATTGTGTAACTGGTTAGGTTTAGGAGTATCTGGTTGGTGTTAGGGGTATCTGGTTGGTGTTAGGGGTATCTGGTTGGTGTTAGGGGTATCTGGTTGGTGTTAAGGGTATCTGGTTGGTGTTAAGGGTATCTGGTTGGTGTTAGGGGTATCTGGTTGGTGTTAAGGGTATCTGGTTGGTGTTAGGGGTATCTGGTTGGTGTTAGGGGTATGTGGTTGGTGTTAGGGGTATCTGGTTGGTGTTTGGGGTATTTGGTTGGTGTTAGGGGTATCTGGTTGGTGTTAGGGGTATCTGGTTGGTGTTAAGGGTATCTGGTTGGTGTTAAGGGTATCTGGTTGGTGTTAGGGGTATCTGGTTGGTGTTAAGGGTATCTGGTTGGTGTTAAGGGTATCTGGTTGGTGTTAGGGGTATCTGGTTGGTGTTAAGGGTATCTGGTTGGTGTTAAGGGTATGTGGTTGGTGTTAGGGGTATCTGGTTGGTGTTTGGGGTATTTGGTTGGTGTTAGGGGTATCTGGTTGGTCTTAGGGGTATCTGGTTGGTGTTAAGGGTATCTGGTTGGTGTTAAGGGTATCTGGTTGGTGTTAGGGGTATCTGGTTGGTGTTAAGGGTATCTGGTTGGTGTTAAGGGTATCTGGTTGGTGTTAGGGGTATCTGGTTGGTGTTAGGGGTATCTGGTTGGTGTTAGGGGTATGTGGTTGGTGTTAGGGGTATCTGGTTGGTGTTTGGGGTATTTGGTTGTGGTTAGGGGTATCTGGTTGTGGTTAGGGGTATCTGGTTGTGGTTAGGAATATCTGGTTGCTGTTAGGGGTATGTGGTTGGTGTTAAGGGGTATCTGGTTGGTGTTTGGGGTATTTGTTTGTGGTTAGGGGTATCTGGTTGCTGTTAGGGGTATATGGTTGGTGTTAGGGGTATGTGGTTGGTGTTAGGGGTATAGGGTTGGTGTTAGGGGTATGTGGTTGGTGTTTGGGGTATCTGGTTGTGGTTAGGGGTATCTGGTTGGTGTTATGGGTAATCGGTTGTGGTTAGGGGTATCTGGTTGGTGTTAGGGTTATCTGGTTGGGGTTCGGGGTATCTGGTTGTGGTTAGGGGTATCTTGTTGGTGTTTGGGGTATTTTGTTGGTGTTTGGGGTATCTGGTTGGTGTTTGGGGTATCTGGTTGGTGTTTGGGGTATGTGGTTGGTGTTTAGGGTATCTAGTTGGTGTTAGGGTTATCTGGTTGTGGTTCGGGGTATCTGGTTGTGGTTAGGGGTATCTGGTTGGTGTTTGGGGTATGTGGTTGGTGTTTGGGGTATCTGGTTGGTGTTTGGGGTATGTGGTTGGTGTTTGGGGTATCTGGTTGGTGTTTGGGGTATCTGGTTGGTGTTTGGGGTATCTGGTTGTGGTTAGGGGTATCTGACATGAGTTTAAGGTTACTGGTGCACCCCAGTACAGTAGAATAACGTTACATGAAGTCATTTCAGATTTCTTTTACTAAAATGGCCCACCCGATATTTGAAAATACTTAAATACTTTTGTGAGTGAATTAGTCTTGATCATAATGTCACTCCCCCTCCCCCTCCCCCCCCCCGCCCACTTGGTCTTGTCATCTGAAACTCTTCTTGCACCAGGTCAACTCTACAACATACTTATTTCACTCACTCGTTGGGGCCTCCCCCAAGACAATGTCAAGAACAACCATTTGTGTCTTGTACTCAAACTAATCTGGAGATGTGAGTAATTCAATTAGCCGTGGACCTACAAGCCTCCGCGTTCTTGGTGTGTGCTTAACAGCTGGAGGCATTTCCTGTCTGTCCATTTCTGACTGCACTTTCTCTCTGTCGTTTTATAGCTGTCACTTTCTGTCTGTCCATTTCTGAGTGCACTTTCCCTCTGTCCATTTCTAGCTGTCACTTTATCTCTGTCCATTTCGGACTGCACTTTCTGTCTGTCCATTTATAGCTGTCACTTTCTGATTGTTACTTTTCTATTTTCACATTCTGAGTCATTTTCTGCTGCCATTTATGAGCCTCCTGCCTCCTGGCATAGTCTAAGACTGGGATTCAACAGACTGAAATTATTTGAAAAAAATAATCATATTAGCGGTTCTAAACATTTGTAGTTGTGATACCCTTAAAACAGCTTTTAATTGAGATGTATCTGTAGTTTTTTTAAGCAAGGCGTTGGTGAGAAAAGAAGCGCATACGAACTTATAAAATAAAATTTATTGTGCTTTTTCAAAACCCTTTCATTTCCAATAAACTTATTTGGAAAATTCCGCTGACTTATGAAGGGTGAGGGGGGGGGGTTTCTGTAGAGTTTTCTTTCCTTTTTTTCAGTGTCCACCAGAGTCGTGCCAAAAGGGGGGGGGGCGGATGCAGAATTCGGTGCATCGTGGTTGCACGTTATACCCTATATGTGGGTCCGGTATTTTCGGAACTATGGCGAAATGTGTGTGTGTGTGTGTGTGTTTGTGTGTGTGTGTGTGTGTGTGTTTGTGTGTGTGTGTGTGTGTGTGTGTGTTTGCGTGCGTGCGTGTGTGTCATACAAGGGTGGTCAGTACAAACTCAATATGCTTATGCTCACAAATATCCCTAACCTATTATAAGAGGAAGTGATAACCTATCACTTGAAAACAACTGCAGAATCCAAAATAAAAGAAAAAATAAACATCAAACAGGCTGCCGAGCTTCGCTAAATTTGTTAGTATTGCTAATCACTTTTTCGTAACACTTTTCGATATGCTTATACTAAATAATGATATACAGGATATTATTATAATAAATATGTTTCTCATTATCACGTCCATTTTTTTTTCATTTAATTAATTAATGTATTTTTTGTTCATATATTTTTGTATTATAGTTAAGCTGCTCTCTCCACCACTAATCAGATGATTGTACATGAAATTATTTTTTATAGTTATAGAATACTATCACAGAACTTATAAATTATTCACAGTAACACACATACACATAAACACACGGGCTAATCGATATTATAAATCAGTCAACATTCAATTTGAATTGTTTACCAAGTTAATAAGTTAATCCCGTCTGGATTTCGGGCGTGGAATTACTGGAATGGGTTGCCCGAGCAAACCAGGAAAAATAACACACTATGAATATTTAAAACTCTAATAGCAATGCAAGACTAGACATAAACCATGGGTAAGCGTAGGACGCAATTATCTTCTGTTTTGGGGCGTCTGTAAAAGATATGATAACTGGATTTCATTTTATTTCTAAATTAAGAACAAATTCTCGAGATTTATTAGTGTCACAAACTAATTTTCCAGCTATATTTCATATAATTTATATATATATATTCACTTATTTTTTTAAAGGAACTTAACTAAGGGAAGCTATAACAGTATTTAGAAGCTTGATTTGAATTACACGGTTGCACACCCTGAAATAAAATGCAGCGAAAATGCCAGTTAAACGTTTAATAATAAATAAAATAATTGCACACTTCTTACGAACATTATCATTTTAAATATTATTTTCATCACTATAAAAATCGATATAAATTAAAAACTAGTATAACATAAGATTTTCGGATTTGTAAAGAAATAATAAATTAAATATTTTAAAAATCATACAAATATTTCTTGAGGTAACAAGAGAATAATACGAAAGTTAACAACACTAACATTCGTTATTCGTGTTCATTTTTAATGAAAATTTCATTTTATATGTTGATATTAATAAAGCTTAGACAATTTCATTTAAAAATTATTTTGTAATCATTTTTATTTTACTTGGCCAATATATCTGGCCAATTATTATTTCTTTTTCACAATCTTTTACTGTTTCTCAAATTATAATTTTAATAAATTTTTGAAATTTATAATTTCTGTAATATTTTAGAGTTAAATTTTTTAATTTTCATGATTAATATAAAAAATTTGTTTATATAAAGCCGAAAACTTCTTTCAAATTATGACAATGATGTGAGAAAATTAAAATAATTTCATTTTCTAAAAGTTTGAGAGTAATTCTTTTCCCTTATTGTTTTATTTACCCACAATGCAAGAGGCGGAACTCTCCGTTTTGTCATGTTCAAGTCGCCATATTTGTAATTTTGCCTCCATTTCTGAAGATTATTGCTGTTTTGGAACTCTTCATCCAAATAACTAAGCATGTTTTTTTTTGGTTTTCTAAATTGTGTACTTTCGTTTTTGTATAGACCCAAAATTCACTAAATATTACATATCATTCAAAAAGTTTAGGCCTACTTTATATTATTTTAAGTCACTTAAAATCCACTCAACCGGCTTGAATGGAGATGTACATTTGTACATGTTAAAAAATTATTAAACGAAAAACACTAACTACTAAGTACTACTAAGTCATCTTAGTGCTAACCTAACGCCTAACGAACGTCGGAAGAAAAAAAAATGCCCCAAACGCAAAATGATTATTCAAAAGTAAAATCCTATTACTAATATCGCCAATTTAACACCATCATTACTATAAACTATAATGGGTAAAGGATTAACAGTTTTTAACACTCTACTGAAGACTACCCACTACACTGACACACATTCATAATTAATAATAATAATAATAATAGTTTTAATAACTTAATCTGTAATCTCTATACATAGCCTGTAAGACTCATTTGTTGTCCGTCTGGATGTTCCCTATTAACTCAAGATCATTGAAGATCCAGACAACCAAATAACGTGAAATTTGGTACACATACACACAATTATACCGGAAAGGTTATTAAACTTTAAACAGGTTTCGTTCCATACTTTATTGCCGGGGGCCCAAAATGTAGTTTTTCCTTATATGACCTATATGAAATAAAATAAATTTGAAAATTAAGATGTAAAATAATGACGCAAAATAATAAACATTTTGGTGTCGAGATTAACAAGAAGGCGATTATCGCCATAAAATAATTGTTTTGTTATTGTTGCTTTTGTTGTTGAAGTTGTTGTCTTGTTGTTGTTGCTTTTGTGTTGTTGTCCACATCCCTTGCCCTGCGACGACAATGTCCTTCATGTTGTTGTTGCTGTTGTTGCTTTGTTGTTGTTACTGTTGTAGTTGTTGTTAAACCCGTGAAAAGCCGGGTAGTTGCCCCTAGGAATATAATAAGTCTTTCATTTTTAGGTTAGTATTCAGTCTGAGTATTCACTATTCACTGAAATCACTGAGTTCACTATCAGAATCACTAACACTTACACGTAAAACTAATTGACAAAAGCCTATGAACGTATATTTATACTATTACTAATTATATGAATGCTATAGACAATATAACTTAAAAACCCTTGGCAAAGGCCTTGCTTGCCTCACACCATTTTAGCCACAGTTGTCATGTCCATGTCATAGCTGTAGCAACAAAAAGGGTGGCCATATGCCATATAAAATATAACACTATTTAAGGCCTATGGGCTGAAATGGATTTCAAGCAATTTACCTTTTCTCTTTAGGCTCAGGCTTCTAATTTCCATTGTATAAACTTCACAGTACTATACTACATCACATGAATCTTCAACTCCTGTTCAATTAGAAATGGCAAAGATGAAGCAAGTTGTGAAAACTACAAAGGCAACCAAGGAACAAGGTTAAATATTACATCACTAGTTCTTTAAAACTTATTTATTTGAAGATGGCACCAAATGTGATGTATCTCAGATACTATCTGACTGAATCTGAAAGATTTCATTTACACACAGTCAATTATAAAAATTATTTTACACTGGACTGACTGGTTTATGATAATATTTTAATTTAATAAATCTACTTTATGTTAAGTAATGTTTGAATATTGAGATTATTGGTATTGCTGTCAGATTTTTGGGGAATTCATTTGTTTTGAATGGCAATTTATGTTTTCTCTAAACAGGTTCACCAAGAAAAAAATCCAATCCTGATGCAAATTTAGACAAATCAATTAAAAAGAAAGCATCTGGTCTTGTGAACTGCAAAAATGTTTCTCCACAAAAATTAGCAGTGGGCTCCCCTCAGTCATTAACAAATAAAGAAAAGGCAAAAGATAACACTAAATTTACTAGTATTGAAAATAGTCCTAAATCAGTTACCAAAAAATTGATAGATGTCCCAAAATCTGCCTCCAAGTCTAACCTTGCTTCTAAAGAGGAGATAAAAGAAAAAAGTTTAGCACTGTCATCTCAGGCAGACAAAGTAGAGGGTACAGAGGAAAATATGCCGCTTTCAAGTACACCATTATCATCTGTGAGGAGGAGCAGTCGAGCCCCAGTACCATCAAGCAAATTTAAAGACATGGAAGTTGAATTAGTTGCTATTAAAAAAAGATCGTTACCTTCATCTAATGTATCAGAAGGTACATTTGAATTAATCCATGTATTGTAACATTCCGAACAATATATGCATATATATGTAAATGTCAGGTTTATTTGTAGTCATCCATATATTATTAAACAAAGAGTACCAGTAATCTATGATTCATTAAATAAAAATTATTCTTTTTGTGACCTGAACAATTGTAAAAGTTTTTCTAACAGATTTAACAAACTTGATCTATAACACATGTCAGCTTGTAGTTGTAGGTGAAAATTGAATTTTAAAACCTGTTTTCTATTGCATCCTTAAAATGCAACGACATAAGTTGATATAAGCATTTAACAAATTTGAATAATTCCATCAGGCAGGCAAATTCCTTATTTTGGTTTTTCGGTCATCATGGTCTCGCTGTAATAAAACATGTTTGCTCTTTTTGTTATCAGTAGCTTTCGGATGCAAACTTGTTACTGTTGTTTTTTAACTCATTCGCTACTAATGCGACTGAATGCGACATACCCCCCTCGCTACTAATGCGCCCAAATGCGACATGGCGTCTAGCAACGCGCATATAAAAAATGATCCCGCGAGAAGCATTGTTACCGTGCGAATAGCTCTCGGCTTTTTAAAAAGTAGAAACATAGCTGATTTCGTTAAAAAAAAACGGATGTTTATGTCATTTACGGTTCAAAAGCTGTGTGGCTTAGAAGTCGGACACTATTTGGTGAAATTTGATCGTGTGGTTTCTGAATATTCTTATACAATGGCCTTTCATTATCTTTATTCTTTAATTGCTGCTTCAACGTTTAATTATGCAGCAGTTAATAATTTAAACAATGAGGAATCAGATGTTGAAATTAGTGATAGTGATACTGATAATAATTAACTCTTAACTCTAATCAGAGTGACGCTATCGAGAGTTATGAAATGAAGGAGATACTGTCACTAGTGTCACTGAATCTTGGTCAGACAATTTGATTAGTGTTACAGACAATTTAATGAAATTACAGGGGAAATCATTTTCTCCCTATTGACAGCAGTCTCATAGACTACTTCAAGCTTTTCATGAACTCTGCCATGATTGAGTTGTTAATTGCTGAAACAATGAAACAAACATTTACGCTGAACCGCAGCAAACGGCCAAGGGTAAGAAGGACGCCCTGTGGAAGGAGGTTACTAATGAGGACATATATAAATTCCTATACATTGACATCATGATTAGCCTCAAGTAACCAATTACAAAATTGTATTGGTCAGTGGATTAGATGTTTCTCAAAGTTTCATGAGACAATAAATTGACAAAAAGGTGACAAACAACGGAGGTCGCATCCCAAAACAGCGATGTAAATTTTCAAAAAACACTTTTCAAGATTTATTTCAAATATATTTGTGAATTAAAGTGCATCAACCTATACATTTTTTTAAAGCTCATGCAATTTTCTGTTTTTTGGTGTATGTTTTTTTATTTTAAAATTTCATTTAGGTTTTTAAAAATATTTTTATTTAACATGGGGGTGCATGTTTTTGAGAGTAATCTCCCTTTGCTTAGTATTTCAGGGGGTGTTTTGGTTATTGCGCTTAGTAGCGAATGAGTTAAAGTACTATTCAATTTAAAAAGGACCTTATGGAAATATTTTTTAACTAGTTTATATTCATATAAAAATATTAAAAAATGAGACAGAAAAATGTAAATTTATATAATGTTTTATAAATTATTTCTCAACAGATTCTGAATCTGAACAAGAGCCACCAAAAAAGAGAGGAAGAAAGCCAGGGTACATTTTTTTTCTTTTCAGTACTCTAATATTAATATGTCTATTTGTCTAAAGCAGTTTATGCCACGGCCTTGACAGAGACTTATCTCAATAATGGTTTGCTCAAAACTTTATATTACATTTCCTACATGATATAATGACATTAAAATCCACTCTCTAAATCACAGTTTTGTGCTTTTTAACAAGCATTGAAATATGTCATTATTTTTATTGGTGAATATGAATCACTGTAGAAAATCTTGCAAAATCCTTCTGTTACCCTTAGTCCAATGATGACTAAATCACTGCGCAAAATTTGAGAAACAGTGATTCTTTGTCTTGGCTCCTTAACTAAAATTAGGTTGAGCTGGACAGAAGATCATCGTTTCAGTGATATTTAGTGATTCTGAGGGCTTGATCTTTATTGTATTTTAATTACCTGTCCGTTATGATTGTGTTCATTTTATTTGAAATGAAATGTTCTCTTCTGATGAAGTGAAGAAAAAAAAATGATATATTCAATTTTTGTATTGAATTCAAAAAAAGTATCCATGAACTAAATGGAGATTGCATTTAAACCAGTGAGTGGGCTATTTGTATAGTTCAAGGTGATATTAGTATAGTTCTGGGTGATATTAGTATAGATCAGAGTGCTATTTGTATAGTTCAGGGTGATATTAGTATAGATCAGATTGCTATTTGTGTAGTTCAGGGTGATATTAGTATAGATCAGAGTGCTATTTGTGTAGTTCAGGGTGATATTTGTGTAGTTCAGGGTGATATTAGTATAGATCAGTGGAGATGTATGAAAGATCAGAAGAGTTATGAACATAGCACCTACCTGATTGGTGCCATCCTTGAAATAGAACATAGCACCTACCTGGTTGGTGCCATCCTTGAGATAGAACATAGCATCTACCTGGTTGGTGCCATCCTTGAAATAGAACATAGCATCTCCCTGGTTGGTGCCATCCTTGAAATAGAAAAGCTCTGCAATAATAAAAAAAAAGTGGACACCAACAGCTGCCCAACCTCATTCCTTGACCCCAGTCACCTAACCCTGGGCTAAAAACTTGTGGGCTGACCGTGTTAGGAACTAAGGGTTCCAAAAAAAGTGGTTAACCATCCATTAGTATTTCTCCTTAGTTCTTGCAACCCCTCAAGAGAATGTAACAATTTTAGCAACCCCTCAAGAGAATGTAACAATTTTAGCAACCCCTCAAGAGAATGTAACAATTTTAGCAACTTTTGTGTTGTCTGTTGGTAAAATCATGTTTATCTCTCATGCACAATGGCCGTCAACAACCGAAAATGAACTGTGGGTAATATGAACGAATTAAAGTGACTGTTATGCAGTCCTGATCTTAGGACTGGTTAACCGTTAACAACCTTATTAGGAACAATCAGAAATGTTTGATACACAAATGCAAATATACCACACATAAGTAATACAGCTGAAGTCTAACATAATTCAATGTTTTCTCTTCCATTATGTCAAGTAACGTATTTACTGGTTTCTAAAAGTTATTACAAAATTCTGTGATTAATGTTCTTAACCTCTGTTTGCAACAAGTGTGTATTCTCTTCTATACACAGTCAGAAGCAGCGACTCTTCATTTCTGGTGTTGACAAAGTCGTCACAGCTGTGGAGCGGCGTAAAGGACTGTGTGGTGTGGTTGTTGAGGATGAAGATTTAGCCACACAAAACAACACGCAAACTGATGCCAGTCAATGTGGTGTGGTTGGTGAGGATGTAGCCACACAAAACAACATCCAAACTGAAGCCAGTCAGTGCCACATCCCCAACACAGTTGAAGAAATCATTGAAAGCCAGAATGATGGTGATACAAAGGATCTTGGGGACTCACTAAAGATTGAGGTCATGGAACAGGATGTCGAGATACAGACAACGGACCTTACAATTCAGACTTCAGACGATGTGCCGCAGCCTGAAAAAGGTGTGGTATCTGACTCTGAGAAGATTGACCTAGAATTTCCCACCTCCATTGAAATAGCAGGGGGACAAATAAGACTGACTGAGAAAGATGGTGAGACTGTGGCTGTTGTAAGTGTCTCCTCCACAGCACCAAAATGCCATCCTTTAGAGGAACCAAGCACTCAAGGCATTGGCTCTGTCACATTGCTAACCTCGGAAGAGTCTGAGATCGATCAAAGCAAGACCGATGTCATTACAAACTCCACTCGGCATGGGCACATTGTCAACAATAAGAAGCCAGACACCCCTCCTTCATTCGGGACCGTCAGTCAAGATGGGGGTACATTCCTAAATCTTACTGTTGAACCAACCAACATTTCTTCGATGCTGAAAGGCAATCAGGCTGTAACAAAATCAATAAATCCCGTCAAAGGTCATGGGCGTGTCTTGAGAAGTGAGCCTAATGTATCCAGTATAATTGTCAAAAGCTCATTGCTCCAGCCTAGCAGCTCTTCTGCCATCCCAAGCCAGAGTAAAGAGTCACTCCAGACCTTTGCCATCTTGACTTCTGGTCTGCCTGAAAATCACACAGCACCTGCAACCTACTCCCTTCCCACAACACCAGGGACGTACTCCCTGCTCATGAGGAAGCCGGTTGAAACTGATGAACCAGACCACGGTGGCCCAATCAGAAGCAGCCCATCTCCACAGAATCAGAAAGTTGTCGTGGTGAGACAGCAGCCAGCACTCAAACCGTCTCAGGTTGCTAGCTCCCCATGGGGGGGCGCCTCACAAAAACCAGCCCCGGGCTCAAACATAACCGCCCCCACCATTGTCCGTTTCCCTCAAGACCTGCCCACCAAGAAGGGCACAACAACAGTAGTGCACATCCAAAGAGCAGTTGCCGCGTCTCCTGCTTCCGACCCCAGCATTAGAACTGTGGTCAAGTCCATAGCCATCCCTTCGAACGCCACCCCAAAAACCGCATCTGAAATGCTCATCCAAAAACTTTCAGAGCAACATAAGAGAGTTATTGTGAGAGAATCTGTGAACACGGCCGACAGCCTGGTGCAAGGAGGGCTGGAAACAGTTTTGTCTCAGAGTGAGGCTTCTGTGCAGTCCTCGTCAGACGGTGCTCACGGAGAAGTCGTCGACGAGGCTGTGCCCCAGAGTCAGGAACCCGCGTGTCGACGCATCAGTGTGCTGCACATTAAGAAAGAGGACTTTGATCTTTTGCCAGGGGCCAAGGGTCAGCTTCAGGAAGCAGATTCCAAAAATGGAGAAGATTCTGCCACAAAATTCACTGTTGAATTATTAGAGTCGGGTCCATCGGTTGCTGAGTCTAGCGGTGCCCAGTCTGAGGTTGACGGCTCGTCCATGGAGCCCCCTGTGGACGATTCACAGGACGCGTCCAAATCTGAGCCAGTCTTGACTGAACTGAAAAGTGTGGAGTTTGTGTCCAGCTCTGATGACTCTGCTCATGTAGCCAACAACATCCTCATGGAGGACTCGGTGCAAAAGGTGAAAATGGTGGTGGACAAAATAAAAGTGGTGGACAACGGGGTTGAGTATGATGTCAGGATTGTTGATGAGGAAGAAGTGGCGGAAGAAATTGTGGGGAACTCTGAGGACCTTGAACAGGTGAGTGGTAAACCTAACTGAAGCGTTATCTAAATTAGATGGAACATCATAATTCATTTATGATATACAACTTTAACTAAATTGGACAGTTTTTAAATATTGGATTGAATTACATTTATTGCTTTTTGTTAAAAGTTTATTTTTTTTTAATTTTGATAAACTATAGTTTTCAATAGAACATTATTTTTGTATATTTTTCAAGTTGTGGATATGTTATCATCTGGAAAGATCTTTTTAAAATTTTATACGTGTAACCTAACAATTGATTTGATATGATATGATACTTTTGATAGTAGTACTAAAGTAAGTTCATTGTTTTAGAAAGAATCAAAAGATGTGTGTGAAAGTGAGGAGGGTAACTCTGGGTTGGTGCTCAAACAGGAGTCAGAAGATGAGGACATCAAAAGCACAGCCAGTGGGAAGTAAGAATTTATTTCAAACATTAACATTTTTTGCATGTCAATGTAAACAAATAAATATCTTGTTACATTGCTTATTAAAAAGATTACACTTGAGCTGTATTCTTCATTTATTTATGGTCTCTTTGACTTCAAAGATAACCTTTAATAAAATGCCCGATTTCCTTGTCTAGACAGACGTCAGGGACACAGACGCTGTACTCCCCACATGTGACTGTGGTATCTCAAAGTCCAAGCAGTACAACTGGCGCACCCATGCACACTTTAGCTAAAGTGGTTGACGACGAAGGCCAGAAGAAACAAATCTATTACGTCTCTGTTATACCCAACCAGGGCATTGTTAGAAAACCCAAACACAGTTCGGTAAGTGTTATTTTTCGAGACACTTCAAATTTTGTGGAGATGTTTCCAAATATTCTGATTTCTTTTTCAGTTTTTAAAAAATAAAAATTGAACAATAACCACTACTTATTCATCATATATTTGCTCTTTCTGTAGTATGCCAATGAGGCTAACTGGGTCCTCAACGACAATGGCATGTACTGTTGTGGGAAATGTTCCTACAAAACTGATAGAAAAGCCAATTTATACAAGCATCGAAGACTACATACAGGTAGGGCAACCACTCAAGCATTAGCTCTAAACATATAAATTGTACACTTCAGTAAATTTTAGCATGTTTGTTGCAATGTTCCCTTTAAGCTGCGCAGCCATCTGACTGTCGCCTCACAACACTTAAGACTTACAACGCAGCTAATTTTGTAAAAATATTGCACAAATAATGGATGCACACTTTGCACACGATTTTTTTTTACTTTGCTCACAGACCAACGAACCTTGGAGGTAACATTCGTTGGCTGGCATAGTTTTGCATCAAGGGAAAAGCTTATTGCTAAACTTGATCTCTTATGTAACAGCACAATGGATTTAACCTCTGACGATGAAATGGGAACATGGGATAAATTTGCACAATTCAGGTGCTTTTTGTGGAACATTAGTCCTTAAATTCTCTGCGTCCCACCTTCAAACACTTGATAGAGGCTGTGCTGCTAGAATAGTGAAAAACATTATCATTGGCTTTTAAAGGAACGTTAAACAATTCATACAAGTTTTAAAACGCACTTTTTCATTTTGTAAAAAGTTGTTGTGTGGATTATTTTAGGGTTACCAACCTGGTGGATTGGATTCAATTCCAGGGGTAGCAGCTTTTTAATTGAAAAAAAAATCATCACTAGACCCAACACCAGCTATTGGTGTTGTGATTACAGTCATGAAGGACATTCATGGGGGGGGGGCATAGTTTGCTTCTTTTGTTAAAGTTGTTGTTTGGTGCTAATGAGTTGCGTGGTTACTGCCTAAATAACTAAATGTTTTGATCCTGGCTTGTTCTCATTTTACCTGATGTACTGACATGAGACAAACTTATGAAAACATCAATGTTTATATTTTAGATGGCTTGCTAGTTTAAAAAGAAACAAATTTGCTAGTCTTGTATAGTTATTAAAAATTTTTGTTATGTTTTATTAATTTGTATAGTTTAATAAAAAATAGTTGAAACCTCCTACACAAATTGTCGTTTTCAAAAACGAGAGAGTAGTGTCATTTCATGAAAATGATTTCCTCCATCTCTGCGTGCAGGTTCTAAACCCCACGTTTGTGCCATCTGTCTGTACAAGGCTGGCACTAGCAGCAACCTGAAGAGACACATGGGCATTCATAAGGACATCAGAGAGCACAAGTGTGATATATGCGGTCTTTGTTTCAGGCAGAAGATTCACCTCGAGCGCCACGTCAAATATAAGCATGAGGTAGACTTTACCCTATTGAAGAAAAAACTAGATTTATTTATTGACAACTTACCTGGCGGTTTAAATATTGGTCACAAACATGGTACCAAACTAATGAGGCTTTAAGTCGGGGTGTCATATTTATAAGAGCGAGGCTATTGCCAAAAAAAAACAACACATTTTTACCATAACCATTCCTTTACCAATAATTTCTAACCTATATTTTAGGAGAAGAGTGTCCAGTGTCCCATGTGTGATTATGTCTGTGCCAACGAGCAGCCAGATTTAAAAATGCACATGAAGCGCAAACATTCCAGCGGCTCCTCCTGGGAGGTAGTCAACTGTCCTCAGTGCAATATAGAGGTGAGCAACAAGAAGGACCTCAAGCAGCACATGAAGTTCCACAAGGACGGGCCGGAGCTGAAACTCTTCTGCAAAGAATGCAGTTTTGTCACAGACTGTCAGAGCCGTCTGAAACGTCATGTTGCCATCCATTCCAAGCTCAAGCCCTTCCAGTGTGGTGTTTGCAATTACAGGGCAGCACAGAAGGAACATGTTCTCAGGCATCTTAGGACTCAGCATAAAATTGAAGTCAAGAAAGAGAGCAAAAGGCGTAAGTTTGAAAGACTGAAACTGTATAACTATAATAATGACTTGATTCTTTCACAAAATAGAATACTAAGTATAGGGTATTTTGTATTGAATATTAAGTATAGAATGTTAAGTATTTTACTGGAGAATTTATAATGTTACTCTAGCCAGTTGATTGTTTCAATCCAGCGCTTTGATCTTTGGCTTCAGTAGTGACTTTCTGGGGACATAACATCACTTATTTTACATAAGATAAAATCTTAATTATTACTGGGCCACTCCTTACTTTTAACTCACATGGACTGTAAAAAATTTTGTTTCTCTATTTACAGCATGGAGACGCCACAAAAATATAGAGACTGACGATGGCTCAAAGGAAAGGGCAGACTTCTCAAGTGGTGATAAAATCTTTGCCTGCAATCACTGTACCATGAGGTTAGTTTTAAAGGAAAGATTTTCATCAAGTCTCTACTCAGTTGTTTGCAGTTCTAATTGTTATTTCTTTAAGTCAAGTGGTGCTTATTTAAAACTTTGTACACTAGAGCAGGGGTCTCCAAACTTTTCTGCCGGAGGGCCGCATTAACTATCAAACATCAGTTTGGGGGCCGACTACACACAGTTTTGTGGTAAACTACAGGTAAAATTAGTATCTGAGATTAAAAGGTCTCCAGGGGCCGGATATGGCCTGCCGACCGTAGTTTGGAGACCCCCTGCACTAGAGTATCAAAAAATGAAAAGGTCAATAGCTGCTAATATCCAAAAAAGCGATACATGCTTTTCATATCAGCAGGAAACCACCCTGCTCTATAACGATGGCATAGATTTGGTTATGACAAGTATAAACAGTTACATCATAGAGAGACTCAGTTTTATTGCAAGCTGCCCAATAATAGGCTTTGGTCTTGGCTAATTTTTGGTTGATGTAACTGCTAGCTGCTGGCCACTAATGTGAACACTTGATTCTGTCGCCAGGTTCGCTAAGCTGATCAACCTGTACAAACACCTCCACACCCAGCACATTGACATCATGCCCCCTGAGACCGACGGCAACTATTACTGTGTGGTCTGTGAATTCTCTACTTCCTCCAAGAAGAATCTTCTGGTCCACATGAGAAGGTGAGATCGAGATTTTACTGGATTGTGCCGACGCTAATGGTCAAGAGAGGGTTAATTTTGTTCCCTGCGTCACCATTGTGCCAGGATCATAATAAACTTTTCAGTGTTCACGTTTACAGATGGGAACTATTGCCTATCACTTAATCTTACGTTTACATTCATGTATGTCTTTAAGAACAGCTGGTTTAGGCTTATTCTGTTAACAAAAATTCACCCAATTTTAGTTATTTATAGCTAACTGTAATTATTTTCTTTAAAAAGTCTACTTGGGGTAAAAGCAGTGATAAAATATTTCAGTTATGTACTTTATTTCAACACATGTTTTAATACTAAGTTTTTAATAAGCCTCTTCTTTTTTTATATTTCAGACACAACCTGATAGATCAGACTCCACCAACCCATGTTTACTCTTGTGTCCTCTGTCGATACATCAACCCCAGGAGGCGCAACCTGTTCCAGCACATGCGCAAGAAACATAACATTGACATAAGCAGTCAGATAGAAGGGGGGGTTGAAGGGGAAGATGATGGCTCACAAGACCTGGAGGCCAGTGACGTCATTAAGGCTGACAGCAAAGGGGACAGTGCAGGCAACTCTGGGGAGTCTACAGAAGCTAAGGTAGGATTATGTTTGTAGTTAGTTTAGTAACATATGGTTGGGGAATCTACAGAAGCTAAGCTAGAGTTATGTTTATATTTAGTTTAGTAGCATATGGTTATTCAAGGAATTTTCTAACCTTACAACTATTGCATCTATTAAAATTTAATTTTTTTAGATACACATGCATAATGAGATAATCATTTTCAAGGCTAGACAGAATTGTAAACCATAAATATACAGAATAATTTGGTTTTTTAAAGAAGAGCTTTGTTATTGCATGCACTGGCTCCTATTGAAATAATAACTATTTACCTGTACTTTGATATTGAATGCACTGGCTCCTATTGAAATAAACACTATTTACCTGTACTTTGATATTGAATGCACTGGCTCCTATTGAAATAAACACTATTTACCTGTACTTTGTTAGGATGCTGATGTCTTGTGCAACATGTCACAAATAATAAAAATTGAAGATATGGGTGCAACCTCCATTTCTGGTGAACAAGAAGATGTTGATAATTTGGTGATTGACACACAAGTCGTTGGCGGAGTCACTGAAGTCATACACACTACACACACAGTGGAGGCCCTGGAAGGACTGCAGGCATTGGCAGAGCAGGCTGGCCTCATTGATAACATGATAGAAGAACAGGTATCAATGCCCTTCTCTTCTCTTTGGCTTTTTTCATTCAATGGCATGTTCAAAGCTGATACAGGTTTTTTTTTCATTCATAGAAATCTTTAATTGCTTTTAAAAAAAAGTATTTAAATGAGCCAAATATTTTGACGTTGCATTACAGTACAGGTAAATTTAAATTTGCATTGACATTGTATTTGTAAAGACCAAATGGTAATGTCATAGTATACAGTGGCCAAATGGGTTCCATATTCAATATTATTAGTCTTTATATTTTGCCAAATAATTTTTTATATTGTTTTTCTTTTTCAACTTCATGCATTTTCTAGCACAATAAAATCTTATTTGTGGAATGTGTAAACAATTTTTGTTTAAATTACTGACAGGTCAACTTGGAATAAAATATTATAACAATTTTTGTTTAAATTACTGACAGGTCAACTTGGAATAAAATTTATAAAATTTTTTGTTTAAATTACTGACAGCTCAACTTGGAATAAAATGTTATAACAATTTTTGTTTAAATTACTGACAGCTCAACTTGGAATAACAATTTTTGTGCAAGTAATGTGTGCAAAATTTCCTGCTCTTGTTTAGGTTCCTATCATTGACGAGGAACAAGTTGTGACTGAGCAGCCCAACATTGAAGTTGTAGCAACAGTGGACGGGCAACAGCTGCAACACATGTTCAGCTCTGTTGAAGCCACGGAGAGCAACAGTAATGAACTGACAACAGGACTGGAACTCACGGAGGAGCAGCTGTCAAGCTTACGAAATGGTGACATGGTAGAGATGGATGGGGAGCTTTATGTGGTTGAGGTCACGCAGGACGCCACCAACCCTAACAAACAAATGCTGGCCTTTCTGCCTGTTAACAATAGGGTTCAAGGCATTCAAAACTCATGATACATAGAAAAGTGGCATCTTTACTTTTTCTGTAAGTTTTTCCCATGCCATCAAATGTTTTTTTGTTCAACTGTTGTTTTTTTTAAAGCTGAGATTTGTGTTTCATTTGTAATGATTGCATTAGATGTTGTAACTTGTCTAAAAACAAAATCAGTCATTTTTATTAGTAACACCAATTTAATAGCAAAATTTTGAACTCATTTTATTTTTTTTTCAGACTTTTTATTTTAATTTTGTTCGCTGATGTGATCTGGGTGTGCTCTCACTTAGAAACAAAACTTACAAATTACATTTAATGTAATAGATAGCATGAAATACAATGATTCACATTATTTTTAACAAATTAGTATTAATATGGGTTCAATTTTACATAAAATTCTTTAAAGGCACATTTATTTTTTATAAGGATCGTATATTTGGTATTTTGAAGCAGAAAACGCATGCCTATTATGTCATTTCTTTTTCTTTCATTGAGTTGTGCAGGTAGCAGTGTTAGATGTTTCATGGCTCAGTTGTTGAAATATGTACATAGACTATGTTGATCTTAACATTAGTACTTGCTGTGTATCTCTGCATGTTCTGTCATTGTTTCTCACCAGGTGAAGTTGAGAGGACATGATATTAAAAGTTGGCTGTTTACTGTGTGAGAGAATTTGTATTTAAAAGCATTTTTTTCTAAAAGGGCCAATTCACAATTTCACGTAAACCATTTGTAAGGTTTATCTATAACTGTATGTACATATAACACACAGAAGTACCTAAGGTCTTTTTAATTAAAATTATGTGATGGACAGATAATGTATTGGAACCATAACTCTGTTTTGGATGAGACAGTTGTTTATGAATATAATGCTTAATTTATATTTTTTTGTTTTTTTTGAGTGAATGATATTTAAATTTATATTCACTGTTATATTCACATTTATTTGTGAGGATTTGAACAATAAAAATAGTGGTATATTGTTACTAACACAAGAGTTTATTATATTTCTCGGGAGATTATTAAAATCTTAAAATCATAACTGATACTAATAACTGAAATGATCAATTATAAATTATTATAATACTAATACGAAGTCTTGCAATGAGGTAGTTTCTAAACAAATTCATTTAAAACTTTTTAGAGACTTTCACAAATATTTTTAAAGGTATTTCCTATAAGAATCATTGAAAGTTTTAGAGGCAGAAGAACAATTTCATAATATTTTTAAAGGGTATAAGGAAATAGAATCATATAGAATAATCTAGAAATTTCATGAAAGGTATGAAAAGATAATTGTGGTGATTCAGAGAGAACTACTCCCAGGTAGGTACAGCTTTCAATAGAACTGAACTTAATTACATGATGTGACATTTACACTTTAATCCTGATCCCAGAATATTTTGAAGTGTTTAAAAACCCTATTATTTAATTCTGGATATATCAGTTAAGCAAAGCAAAAACAAGAAAAAAATATTTAAGTCCAAGGATTAATGAATTTTTTTAATTAAGATTTTTAGAATATTTTTTTCTAAAATTCAAAATATGATGAGACTGTATCAAAACTTAAATAATGTTCATATTTTTATGTAATGAAAACAAAAATATTTTTTTAAATATTAATTTGATTCGTAAATTTTCTTAAAGTTCTATCCAAACAAAAGATTATATAAAGCCTATAGTATAATGGAAGTTTTGTGAGAGATATTCTCAACATTTAAAAACTGAAGTCGCACAAATATAACAATATATCTTAGTTTTAATTTGGCACATTCATATAAATGTTTTTTTTAAACTGGTCAAGGGAGTGATATTTTATTTTCAGGTTATTTTCTAAGTTACGATTATTTTCATTTTAACGATTTCTGTGGAACTTATTAAAATAGACAAAAAAGACTCATAATTTCATAGACAAACACAATTTTACATCTGGCCTTATGAAACAACGAGCTAAATATTTTAAAAGTCTTGTTTAAAGCAATATTTCTACTACATAAATAACTCAAGTAAATGATAAAATCATTTATACAAAATTTATTTTAAGATCATTAAAATACAAATATGGCATATGTGCACAGTTCCGTCTTGCCCGTATCTTGAATAAATATTAACATAAAATATTGGTGTTTTGGACTGGTAAGGATTTATTTAATTTTAATAGTTAACTTTTACAAAATAAATGATTTATAATACGTAGTTAATTTTGATTAAATTAAAACACTTTAGTTTCAGAAATGGACATAGTGCTTTATTTAACACAATGACCCTGGCTTTTCTGGTTTGAATGTCATCAGATAACTAAATACACCAGCATTTTAACAGTACATTGTTTCAATCTTTTAAATACCGCAGCCCTGATTGGTATAGGCATTAATCATGACGTGTTACTTCATGACCAATCAGACGTAAGCTAGACATAATGAATTATTTTTTTTTACAATGTTTGCCACCAAGCAAATGCAGCCGTTTTTTAATAGAATTCTATCATTTTTTAAACTGACAAAAGTTCATGAAGTCATTAAATGAAGTTAATGCTGAAAACTGTATCATCCAGTGAACTTCCAAGTATCCAGTCATAACAAAATGCAACATGGTCAAGATATATTGTAATCTAATTCCAACTTCAACATAGCCAAAATCAAAACCGCTGTGTAATCTTCTGCAATGAAAACTTTTTTGGCATCAAACTTAAAGTACCTGTACTGATGTGTTGCAGAATGTTTCATTGTGGATGCCAGAATTTCTTCTCGTCCATTTCAAGCCTGACTTTCCAGCTTAAAACGCACCAATTTTATTGATTTTAAAATGCACGTTGTCACTTCAGATTTTTTTTAAAGACCAAATTATCATTTCTAAGCACTCTAAATCAAAATTACCAAGCAATCTACAGTTAAAAGAGTCATTTAATAAGCAGCAATGGCAACATATATATATTACTATTGGTGTTTTTGAATCAACAAAAAATTATATGGAGGCAACATACACTTTTCCTACTACGAGGGGGTCAAACAATAGCAATGTACATTATCCAGACTTAATGCCTAGATCACTTTGTCATGGTTATATCAAGTTGTATCATTTTTGTTTTCTTTGTGCTATTTATGAGGAAAATTTATTGGGACTCTTGTTAAAAAAATTATCTTAAAAAAATAAACAAAGAAAACAGGGACTTTTGTTTAAAAATATTCTTTAAAAAAACAGATTTTACAAATTTACAGCGTTATAAAAGAAACAACAAACACAAAAGCCAAACTGGCTTCATCAGCAGGACATTTAAAATGAAAAAAAAATTAGAGAATTACAACCAAGGCGGCTCATTGGTTCATCTGAGATTGGTAAACATAAACTTTAAAAAGAAGGCTTTCAAATGTTTCATTAGATAAAAAAAAAGGAAGAGGAGTACAGTATTTAAAAATTAATCTGGATATTCAAAGCACCCACTTGCCATTCTAAATTATCTAATTATTAATTATAAACTAAAGTTTACAAATTATAGCTAAGACTGTTATAGGTAAATTGAAATACCGTATATTCTTGTTCTATAGCCCGTTCGTTCATAAGCCGACATCACTTTTGGAAGAGAAAAGTATTAAAAGTGTCTAACCCGCTCGCAAGCCGACCCCCAAAAATAATATGACAGCTTTAACATAATGGTACACATTTTTTTTAAAACTATAAGCTAAGTCGGTCACTATGATTGTTTACTTTGTACTGCCTATCTTTGTCTTTGTGCTCTTTGTGCGGCAAGAGTTACTGGTATTTAAAAAAAAATTAATTGGTAAACAGTGGCAAAAGCGTGTACATAAAATTCGTTGTTGAAAACAAAATTTGTAAAACAATTTATCAAAACATTCACAAAATTAAATAAAATGATTAAATAAGGTAAAGGCTGATGTTAAATTTTATATTATAGCTTCTGGTAGAGCAATCGAATCTTGTAGAATGTAGAAAAGGACCTTGATAATCTACAATAACAACACCAATATTCAATATCCAAGCAGAAATCACCTATGACCCGCTCATAAGCCTACCCCCCAACTTTTCCCCCGAGATTTTGTCCAAAAAAGGTCGGCTTTAGAACGAGTATATACGGTAATTTTAATGGATGCCAGAAACAAATTTTACAAATTGTTTTCATATGTGGTATAAATTTTACTTCTTCAGTCTTCAGCATGTTGATATAACAGTTTTAATCACAGAAAATGACAGTACCTTGTTTTAAAAGCAATACTTTCACACTGACTGAAGCACTTGTTGACAGTGATTTTTTATGAACTAGGCAGAAATAAATAAATTTGTAAATTAAAAAATTCACCATGTATAATATGTGCATTTTAGAAGTTACATTTGTAAATATAAAAATGAGGAGTAATTACATAGATGCCATGATTGGCATGATGATCTATACACACACAATTAATATACTCCAAATTTATAGAAGTATATATTTTTTTTATTAACAACAGCAACCATAATATGATATTTACACACTTTGCCAATTAGCGAAATTGAGTTACAGTTGTGTTGAGTAGGCAGATCTCCTGGCCAAGGAAGGTGCCAGCTGTTATCTGATATTAATGGGCCAAAATTCTTCTCCAAGGGGCTAGCCAATGTTCCCTTTAAGCTGCGCAGATATCTGCTTGATGCCGCGCAGCAGTTTAGAATTACCTGTCAGCAAATTTGGTAAAAAATATTGCACAAAAAATGGGTGATGTGCAAGTTTGCACTCGATTTTTTGTGCTTTGCACGTGGACCAACGATGCTTAGAGGGGATATTGGTCCTAGCTGATGGTCATGAGATGCAGATGTTAGGCCAAGCAGTTCTGAATAAGGGCTGGCCAATCAGCGGTCTGCATGTGACCCATCTTATTTAGCTTATTTTCATTCCGGGTATAAAGATAAATGTAGGTGCTTTTCTCACCAGCCCTAGTTGTGCATTCTTTGATTTTTACAAATTCAACTGAAATAAAAATAATCTTACTATTGGGTAACTACTTTAAATAAATAGGGTTTCGGAACAAAAGGCACTAACTCTTCATGTTACCCCTCCAAGTAAGTGCAGACATGCAGCCCAAATTTAACGATCATCAAAATGGCCCATGAAGCAATTAATGGTGGCAACTCATATTTTAAATGGTTGTATTTAGCCTCGGAGATATTCTAAGTTGACGACTGGACAAAAATCCAAATGAAAATTCTAATGGGTTGAGCATCTTGACCAACTAAAATAAACATTGAGTGGCAGCTTCCTTCGGGGAAATGAGCTTTTATGTGTAGGAAAAAATTAAAATGTAAAATAAATTGTGAGCCATGGACTTAAACAAGGCCATGAGACTCTTAGATGGTGTCAAGAAAAGAACATGTCAAATCTTCTGTTAAATCTAATCACAAAGTACAATTTATTTTATAATCAATTGATATTTTCGCAGCATTCATTCTGAAAAAATTTACCTCATTTCATTTTCAAATTAACATGTTATTGGTATTGTGAATTATTATCTTACTCAGTTATCTCAAGATTTTGTTTCATAATCACCAAAAATTGTTTAATTAACTGCAAAATCTTTAATGTCATTACATAAGACTAAAATTGTTTGATAATAGTTTGACATGAGAATAACATTGTTTGTGACATGATAAACGATTTATTTCAAGCCACTTTAATTCAGCATACAATTTTTATTTGTACATGAACAGTGCTAAATTTAATGAATTCTCTGATAATAAATTACATCATTGTTTTTATCTATTTCCTTTCATAGAGAATATGGAAGCTTTTGTTGAGGTCATATTTTCACTACTGCTGCTAAAGAAATTAAATTTTCCTAATGCCCCCCCCCCACACACACAGAGTTTATTATGCAAATTCTTGGATTAAAAACATTTGAAAATAAATTATAGATTACTGCTGATTTTAACCACTTTATCCACAAGGACCCTTATCCTTTTTAGCTTATTGAAGATTCAGGTCAAAGGTTAATAAAAGGTTAAGAAAGTTATTTTCATCAGAACAATGACATTGAACATCTAAACAGTATACATTCATCACTTACTTCCAGATGTCCAAGCAACCACTAATTATTTCAAAATAAAAATGATAAATGAATTACCAATCCTAAAGGACTTGATTGTGGCCAGTTTTTATAATCCATTGTAAGCAATCACAAGATTTTCTTTTTTTATAACATTCAATTCTAAAAAATTAACTTGGGACATTCATGATACAGATCCAGCAACTTGGGACATTACAAAAATATAACAACACAAGTCCCACTCATGAAATCACAACATAAGTCCTAATACAAGTATTGGCCAACACCCAGATATGGAAGTATTATGGAATGAAACATGTGTTTTTACAAAAGCAGTATATGAGTTCCTTTAGTGGGCCCTAACGCTAGCCTTAAATTTTTTGTATTTTTCAGTTAGGAGCAAACTCTTAACATTTATGATGTTTCAAATAGCTAACACAGTCGATCTTAGTTTTACTTTATGCTAGAGTACTGACTCAATAACTATATACAATCATAGTGTAAATAGACCCAAAAACTGATGATGTCAAATATTATATGAGTTAAAAATTAATTAATAAACATAGACAAATAACTGTTTGTTCCTGGGGCTCAAAGTCTATCTGAGACCATGACTCATTTGCATTCCAGATGGTTTAATTTACTGCGAGGAATCCATGCAGACTCCTACGCCATTAATGGCTCAATTACATTCCAAATGACTTTATTTTCCTATGTACGCCATCATGCTGATTCTATCCCTTTGTTGTCGTAGCTAGATTCTGGTAGGAAGATTTGGAAAAGAACATTAGAAAGGAGCATGGTTTAGAGTATTAAAACATTTAACATAAGACTTTCACCACAAAAAAAGAGAAATGTTTGCTTATCTCCTTAAATAACAAACGACTGCTAATAAAATCAAAGTTCATTTTAAGTCTGGTTCAAGTCAATGTATATATCCTTTAAGAGGATTTTACTGTGTGTCTAAACTGATTTTTGAAGGGACACTTGACATGTAAGAGTGGACCAAATAAACATACTACAACACAAATTGAATCAATTCTTATCTCACAAGACCAATCTGTAGATTGGATTTGATAAATGCAAATTGACAGATACTTGTACGAGGAAGGCATGAACAAATTTTAGGTGATCAAGTTGAATAAATATATGAACTTGAAAACATGGTGTAGGCCAAAATTAACATAAAGATAGATATTTGTAACATTTGAAAGTTGATATTTTAAATTAAGTAGCTATTTATTGCCTTGATTTGCCTCATATCAATATGTTGGTTTGACAATGATAAAATGTTGACTTTTCTCTTAAACTAAAAAAAAACAAACAAATATTTTCTAAACAATTAGCTGTTTTTTCTCTAATTTTTTTTTAATATTAGGAAAAAAAATTGTGTAAAAATCAAGCATTCTATTAACATTTCATTTTTTAAAAATTCAGTTTCACATATTTGATTACAATTCATTATCCCTTTACATGAACATTTCTATATTACAATAATCTTCAGATAATTGTTTTTAACCATTTATGAAGTTTAAGGGTGACTGGGTTGTTTTTTTTACCAATTTCTTTTCCAAATTCAAGGTGTAAACCTTATTTCATTTTGTAACAAAAGTGTTCTATAAAGGTGAGAGAATATGTCAAGACAACACGATAATACTGACTGAGCACCAAAATGTATTCATGAGCAACAATTTTATTTATTTATTTTTTTTGCTGGACCTCTCATTCTTGATAGCAGCAATTGTTAGCTCAATGCTTACAACAGTAAGCACAATTTGGTGGTCATTCGAAAAAGAAGAATATTGCATGTGTCAGATGTAAGAATGTTTCTTCTCAACAGCAACCCTTTGTGTTTGATGTGAACAGTCTGACCTGTAATTATAGTGTTACAACACAAGGATAAGCTTTAAGAAGGCACCTAGATGCTGCTATCAATGAGTTGTTAGCTGGTACAAGCATGCCACAATGAAGGCTTCAAACAAGGAAACTGACAACAACTAGTGGAAGTTATAAAGCAAATACTCTACTCTAGGAACTGACCTGGGAAAATAATTACTTTACTGGGCTTGAACTGAAGTTTAAAAGTGGAGCAAGAAAAATGATTCATTTAAATGAAAGGTGTAAAACAAATTGAACAATTTCAAACAATGAAATAATGAACATGTATTGAAGTTCATTCAAAAAATGAATAAAACTGATCAAGAAACAAACCTCATAACACTTTTAACTGTTGTTTGTATAATTTAAAAAAAAATTGCTAGAGTAAAAGGACTCTAATTAATATTTGTAATTTTAAAAAAAGTGACTTTATTTAAATACAAGAATTTTCTTGTACTTTCTATTAAGAGAGAAATGATATTTAAAAATGGATTATTCAGAGCTACTGATGTGCTATAAGTGGATATATTCATGATATCTAAGCATATCACATCATTATTCAGAGCTACTGATGTGCTATAGTGGATATATTCATGATATCTAAGTATATCACATCATTATTCAGAGCTGCTGATGTGCTATAAGTGGATATATTCATGATATCTAAGTATATCACATCATTATTCAGAGCTACTGATGTGCTATAAGTGGATATATTCATGATATCTAAGCATATCACATCATTATTCAGAGCTACTGATGTGCTATAAGTGGATATATTCATGATATCTAATATCGCATCATTATTCAGAGCTGCTGATGTGCTATAAGTGGATATATTCATGATATCTAAGTATATCACATCATTATTCAGAGCTACTGATGTGCTATAAGTGGATATATTCATGATATCTAAGCATATCACATCATTATTCAGAGCTGCTGATGTGCTATAAGTGGATATATTCATGATATCTAAGTATATCACATCATTATTCAGAGCTACTGATGTGCTATAAGTGGATATATTCATGATATCTAAGTATATCACATCATTATTCAGAGCTGCTGATGTGCTATAAGTGGATATATTCATGATATCTAATATCGCATCATTATTCAGAGCTACTGATGTGCTATAAGTGGATATATTCATGATATCTAAGTATATCACATCATTATTCAGAGCTACTGATGTGCTATAAGTGGATATATTCATAATATCTAAGTATATCACATCATTATTCAGAGCTACTGATGTGCTATAAGTGGATATATTCATGATATCTAAGCATATCACATCATTATTCAGAGCTACTGATGTGCTATAAGTGGATATATTCATGATATCTAATTATATCACATCATTATTCAGAGCTGCTGATGTGCTATAAGTGGATATATTCATAATATCTAATATCGCATCATTATTCAGAGCTGCTGATGTGCTATAAGTGGATATATTCATGATATCTAAGTATATCACATCATTATTCAGAGCTACTGATGTGCTATAAGTGGATATATTCATGATATCTAAGTATATCACATGATTATTCAGAGCTGCTGATGTGCTATAAGTGGATATATTCATGATATCTAAGTATATCACATCATTATTCAGAGCTGCTGATGTGCTATAAGTGGATATATTCATGATATCTAATTATATCACATCATTATTCAGAGCTGCTGATGTGCTATAAGTGGATATATTCATGATATCTAAGCATATCACATCATTATTCAGAGCTGCTGATGTGCTATAAGTGGATATATTCATGATATCTAAGTATATCACATCATTATTCAGAGCTGCTGATGTGCGTTAAGTGGATATATTCATAATATCTAATTATATCACATCATTATTCAGAGCTGCTGATGTGCTATAAGTGGATATATTCATAATATCTAATATCGCATCATTATTCAGAGCTGCTGATGTGCTATAAGTGGATATATTCATGATATCTAAGTATATCACATCATTATTCAGAGCTACTGATGTGCTATAAGTGGATATATTCATGATATCTAAGTATATCACATCATTATTCAGAGCTGCTGATGTGCTATAAGTGGATATATTCATGATATCTAATTATATCACATCATTATTCAGAGCTGCTGATGTGCTATAAGTGGATATATTCATGATATCTAAGTATATCACATCATTATTCAGAGCTGCTGATGTGCTATAAGTGGATATATTCATGATATCTAAGTATATCACATCATTATTCAGAGCTACTGATGTGCTATAAGTGGATATATTCATGATATCTAAGTATATCACATCATTGTTCAGAGCTACTGATGTGTTTTTAAGATTAGAATTGTCAGGATCTCCAAACTAGACATTTAAATTAGAAATCTGAAAAAATCAAAATAATTTATTTTCAGATTAAAAAACAACCAATTTGAAAGCAAAGAAGTCAAAATTGAACATGAAATGATCACAGTGGCAATCAAACTTTACCTTCTTTTTAATTTCTATTTCATTCAAACCAAAAACCCAAGCTCAGCTCCACTACAAAATGGTACCTTCTGATTCATTTCTGCCAAATGTGGTCACAAAAAGGAACAGAAAAAGCTATTTCAACTAATCGACAATATCAACTCATACCACATGATTCAATAAAATACTATTGATTTCCCATAAACTTGACATTTATATTAATCCAATTACTTCTTTTTGAATTGAAGCTTACTTTCAAACCATAACAATAAACAATGTTGTGGGGTTGTTTTGTCAAATTTCTCGGCCATAAACTAATGTGACCAATGTTTGTCCTTTTAATCTTTGGTTGTTTGGTGAGGGGAGTGGGGCCTGGTACAACAGATATCTGAAGCTAATGACATCTCACTGAGATTGTCTTGTTTGGTCAGGGGAGTGGGGCCTGGTACAACAGATATCTGAAGCTAATGACATCTCACTGAGATTGTCTTGTTTGGTCAGGGGAGTGGGGCCTGGTACAACAGATATCTGAAGCTAATGACATCTCACTGAGATTGTCTTGTTTGGTCAGGGGAGTGGGGCCTGGTACAACAGATATCTGAAGCTAATGACATCTCACTGAGATTGTCTTGTTTGGTCAGGGGAGTGGGGCCTGGTACAACAGATATCTGAAGCTAATGACATCTCACTGAGATTGTCTTGTTTGGTCAGGGGAGGGGGCCTGGTACAACAGATATCTGAAGCTAATGACATCTCACTGAGATTGTCTTGTTTGGTCAGGGGAGTGGGGCCTGGTACAACAGATATCTGAAGCTAATGACATCTCACTGAGATTGTCTTGTTTGGTCAGGGAGTGGGGCCTGGTACAACAGATATCTGAAGCTAATGACATCTCACTGAGATTGTCTTGTTTGGTCAGGGGAGTGGGGCCTGGTACAACAGATATCTGAAGCTAATGACATCTCACTGAGATTGTCTTGTTTGGTCAGGGGAGTGGGGCCTGGTACAACAGATATCTGAAGCTAATGACATCTCATTGAGATTGTTTTGTTTGGTCAGGGGAGTGGGGCCTGGTACAACAGATATCTGAAGCTAATGACATCTCACTGAGATTGTTTTCTCTGGCTTGATGAAACTTTTTTAAAAGAATATTCTGCCTTTGAAAAACACAAAGCATAAGTAAATATGCTGGCTGAGACAAGGACTTTTTTCTCTTTCATTAAAAAATCCAAATATTTGTGTAAACATTTCCAAGAAAATGTAGACTTTTTACCATGCAAAAAAAATAATTGTATTTTTAGAAGGTCAATGTTTTTATCAAATACATTACTTTAACAAAAAAGAAAAGAAACAATAAAAATCATGCCAACGCAGAGCTGGATCAGGTACTTAATTCTAAACTAACTAAACTGTGTAAAGACATCTGTAACAAAAAACAGACGACAGCTGTATACAATTTGTTTTTTAAAAGACAGTGAAATAAAACATTTATCAGATTTCAGTTAAAATAAGAAAATTCGTTGATCAGCTAATTACAATATACCATTGTCTCCTTCTTCCATCCATCTCTGTCTCTGTCCTAATAGGCCATCTGAGTCTAAGTCAATGGTGCGGGTCGGGAAGGAAACTCCATCCCCTAAGCTGGGAAGATAGGATTAATGAAGTTATTTATAGTGAATAGATAACAGTCATGGCAAGACTTTTAAAAGATAATCTCATATCGCATGCTCTGAATAAAAAATGAAACAAAGACATTTGTTAAAATACAGTTCCAGTGTAATGTCTTGTAAAAGCAAAACTAAGTTAGAAACATAAAAAAGCACATAATAAATATAAAAGAAACTACACATATTAATCCTCTTTTCCTCAGAAGACTGAAAATTTAAGACGAAAGACATAAAGGCTACATTAAGAGATATTCTCCACCTTGACATCCAACCAGGAAAATAGATTGCATACCAACAGTCACAGATTTTGTTTGACTTAAAAAAGAATGTGTTTTTTTAAAGCTATACGTTATTTAAATGACTTACAATTCTAAAACTTAAAGAAAAGATCATTTGAAATAAAAGGATTGTGTCCAGACCAGGGTGTAAGTGTTTCAACCACAACTGCTTTCAAATACATATTTACATAATGGTCATGTGAGTTGAAATCACCAAAAAAAATATTTTTTTCCAAAAATAAAAAATGTATACTGGATACAGAACATTCCTGTTTAGCTTTGTTACGGCAAATCCATGTATAATATTCTTAAATAACTATTTAACTTCTCTTATTAATATAGAAATGAATTTGTCCTAGTCCATTATTGACATTTTTTGTTGTTCTTGCTAACTCCTAGGAAGCTTAAAAGAAGACAAAATAAAGGACTTTCAATATTAATAGTAATACATTGATGTTTTCCAAAGTAATCAAGGTTTAGATAGTCAAAATTTGCTTTCAGTTTCAGTTAAAATTTGCTTACAACAAAATTAAATTTTGGCTACAAAAATGAGTTTGGGGACAAATGGTGAAACAAGAAAGATTGAAGTGATAAACCAGAATAATTATTTTAATGTATCTATAAAGACATAATTTGTGAATAATAGTGTTGTTGTTTTTAATTCTAATGTAACTTAAGGCAAGGAATTAAGCAGCTTCTACTTCTACACTAAAATTGTTAATGACAAAAACTAGGATGTTAGAGAAAATCAAAAGACATGAGTTGCAGCAAAACAAGTTACAAAGAGAAGAAATGGGCACATAATGAAGTTTACTGTGAATCAACCATTTTTCTAATACAAACATTTTTGACTCTCACTAATTTATTTTTTTTGTTAGTTTTAATTTTTAACAATAGGGTTTGAAAATGTTTTAACAATGGTGAGTAAAAACTTCAAGAATACTTAAAAACCATTAAGTTCCTTGACTAAATGATCATATTAAATTAATTTTATTCCTCTTTCTATAAGTTTACAATATTACTTCCTCAATGATTTTGTGACATATTTAAGAACTTTATTTTAGTAAATTAAGTCATATGAGAGTGAAAAAAATGTGTATATTATTATATTAACGCTTTGTAAAAAAAAAGTCTGCAAAATGCACTTGATTATTTAGTTGATTATTTGATTATCAAGATGCAAAGGTTTTTATTTATTTTAGACCTATTGATCCTCATGCTCACATTAATATTCTAAGTATCTTTTTTTTTAGGACATTTCACTTTCATCAAACTTTTAGGCAATCATTAGTCCAAGTCATAATTTCTTTCCAGCCTAAGCTGGCAAGCACTGAGTAGCACAAGAAGCAGAACAAAATAAAACTTTAAAACAAAAGCCAGTGGATGTATAATTGATAAGTTTTGACAGTTATGTTAAAAAAATAAAATACTAACTTCGGCTCTGGTCTGGGAGTTGTTCCCATGGTGTTATAGGTGATAGTGGGTTGTAAACGGGACGCATAGGACACACCGTCCCCCTGGCTGTAAACAAGGACAGCAAACAGCAAATTACTTTTTTTTTATGACTGAACCCATTAGTTGTTTCTATCAATTACGTTGTTTTAATCCCATCAGATTGGAATGATTTTTCTTTTTTTTTAAATAGTTTTTTTTTACATTTTACAAATGTAAAAAAAAACTATTTTTTAAAAAATCATTCGAATCTGATGGGATTAAAACGTTGTTTTAATCCCATCAGATTGGAATGATTTTTTCAAAGTAGTTTTTTTTTACATTTGTATTTAGACAATAGTTTAGTTCCCATATTGTGTCTGGGTCAATATGCCATCAGAACAAGCTAAGTGTTGTGTGATCAAAAATGTTGACCTCACATAACTGACTATAGAAAAACGAATAAACTCGTCTTATGACTCAGCCCTTTAATTATACTTATAGACAAGCTCTATTTCTGGCAGCACTAAGTCCATACAAACATATTTGAATACAATATTGTTTCAAAAGTGTGGGCCACCACATCCATGATCAATTCAGTGTTTTCATACACACAAAAAAACAAACATGGGCATAAAATAATAATTTGTTCTTTTTTTTTCCAAAGAAAAAAATTTATAAAAGTTTGATAGAATAAGACTAATAATTGGTACTTTTAATTTGTAACTAAACTGTTTAACTAAAACTTAAATACCAGCACCCTACAATATTTTGGTAATGACTTATGTAACTTTGAGTCTTCAATAACACGATAATAGAAATGTTTTTAAAAGATACTACATGTAGCCCTAAAATATACAAAAAAGTATTTTACATTATTAAATTTCCCCTTTTACTAATTTGTTTAGATTTTACAAGATTAAACACTCAAAAGTTTTTTGTTTTAAAATTGGATAGACATGCTGGCCGCAGTGTCACTATGTTCATTCCACTTGTCAGCATCACAATGGATAGTGGCATAAAACAGTAATGCAAAGCCTCACATTTCCATGACATTTCTTGTATCATGACAATAGTCATTTAATTCTTATTGAAATCAAATGATGTCCAATATTAAAGAGTCAACTCATGTGACTTTATTTCTGTATTCGTGGGCGCCAAGGTTTTTTAGTCTATGACTGTAACAACTTTGGAGTATATTTATTTTTAATACCTCTTATATAATTCTGTGAAAATAATTATTTTTAAAAATGTATTTTTTAAATTATAGTTTTGTCTACATTTTAGTCTGCGCAGATTTAAATCTGGTCCCCTTAGGTGTTTCTGGGATGTCTGCAGAAGGTTGGAGGCAGTCACTGATGATAAAGGGTTGTATTGTCATTAGGGTTATTTAAGTCTCACCTCAATCAGAGATATTGAAATGTGTCATAATGGAGGGATAGCTTGGTCTGCTTTAACCCAACCAGTTTACATTCAATGTTGACATGGAGGGATAGCTTGGTCTGCTTTAACCCAAACAGTTTACATTCAATGTTGACATGGAGGGATAGCTTGGTCTGCTTTAACCCAAACAGTTTACATTCAATGTTGACAATCGTGACATGCAAGCTAAATAAGCTGATGCAAGGTTCTTATCTTCAAAGCAGCAACAACACAACAGAAAATTAAGAGACAAAATTTGTTGGTGGAGAAGGCCTCAGGTGCACTGAATATTAATTGGATATTATTGGGTGAAAGGAAATCAAAAGTTACTTGCACTGAAAAAACATTTTTAAATTGTAATACCATTAAATTGAAAAGTACCATTTTCATGTATATTTTCATGTAAAAGTTAAAAGATAGCATTTATTAACAAGAAGGACATTTGTTTGTACACTTCATTGCGGTTAAAGGGCTAAATGAAACTAAGCTGATCCCGTACATGGTCCCTTTAGGTGTGAAAAATGTCCACACCTTGTTGCTCAACTTCTCACAAAATTGAAGTTTACAAAATGAAAGCAAGGATATGCTACTCTAAAGCCAAAAGGTCATCACAATATGTAGAAAAAAAAGGATGGGCTTGGGGACTTTGATATCCCACATGTGCAATTTGCTAGTTCTGTTGTACATTTACATGCAGGCTTAGTTATGAAGAGTTATTGACCCAACAATTTTGTAGGGGGGGAGGGGGGGGTGGTTGGTGGTCAATGTTCCCTCTAATGATTAATTGGTCCATGTGCAAAGCAAAAAATTTCGTGTGCAAAGTTGCAAAGCATTCATTTTTTTGTTTTATGCACTATTTTACAAAATTTGCTGCGTAGTAATTATAAACTGCTGTGCGGCATCAGTCAGATATCTGCACGGCCACGCAGCTAAAAAGGGAACATGGATGGTAGTTGTTTCAAAAATTATCTGACATAGTTCTGATCTATGAAATTTGTTCCATTATATTAGTGATTAAGTCACTTCCAAACGAGTTTTAAAGCTGCTTTTACCTTCTTCTCACTTTGAAGTCAACGGATTACCCATTAACTCTTCTTTAACTTGCTTTGATTTACAGAAGCTAAACAAATTATACTTGTGTGCGAAAACCTTACACTAATATCCTTCATGAAATCACTTTCACTTTCTGTCTGAAAGATTTCCAAGCCATCGTTCCCAGCGACACTAAATGGCTGTACCAATACCTGATTGCTTCTTAGAGTCATTCACTCTAGACACAAGCCTCATTACAAATGCAAAGTAAAAATCACGGCAATACATTTTCAAGTGTTGTGATAATTAGTAGAGTGCCATGCCAATAACAAATGTTCTTTAGATCAGAGTTCCTGAACAAAACTCAAATGCCAGGAAAAACTTATAAAAAGTACAGGACATTTAAAGGAAAACTTTGTTAACTGCGAGATTTTTTGCGGAATTTCAAAAAATACACTTTAAACTTTCAGAAGATTTCTGGGACATTGTGGCATTGCAGAATGCTGTAAGAACCCTTTCAAGCATTGACAAGAGTCTCTTTGCCTTGACTTGCTAAATTTGGTGATTAAAACTCACATCCAAAATATAAAATGGTGTTTTATAATTACTGTGAATATAATGGAACCCATTTACTTCAAAAAATGGTAAAGATGTTGATGAAAGTGTAAAGGGGTGGGTCATATCATTTTAAACTTTACTAAAATTAAAATATTCATGTCCTTGAAGGTACCAGAACAGCATGAAAAATACAGGAATTCTTTTTAAAGCAGTCTGTAGGATAAAACTGTGTTAAATCTATGTTTGTCTTGGGCTTTTTAAACGCAATTTCCCTTGGGAATTGCGTTTATACATTTGAAATGTCTGTGCACTGTTCGAGCTTGCACATGCAACTCCTCCTGAACCATACCAGATAGAGGGTTCGGGTCTTTTGCAAATATGCTAAGGAGGTCCCAAGGATGTGCAACGGCCAAAAAAATACCGAAAAGGTCTAATGGATTTTCTGTAAAATAAAAAAAAATAAAAAAATATCAGTATTTTGTCAATTTCTCGCCAACCTATCGGGTTGAAACAAACGTCAAACAATAGCTAATAATATTTAGAACAAAGCTGGAGAAGGAATTTTTGAAAAATCTCTTTTCCTTCGACTCCCGTAATGTCTCGATTAATCGTTTTAAAATTTTAACGATTAACGATTAATCAACTCATCACTTACAAATTATTGGAAGTCAAAAAAGGTATTTTAAAAAATATTTAAAAATTGCGGCCGATAAATAATTAATTTCCTGACGATTACACGAACATTTTGGTTTTAAACTATTGACTGACAGGAATGTTCAAAATGTTGATAATAATGCTGAAAAGGTTTACTGGATTTCCTGGGAAATAAAAAAAAACGAAAAAAAATATCAGTTTTTTGTCAATTTCTCGCCAACCATAACATCTATCGGGTTGAAACAAACGCCTAAACGGTAGCTAATAATATTTAAAACAATGTTGGAGAAGGAATTTTTGAAAAATCTCTTTTCGTTCGACTCCCGTAATTTTAGCAGCAATTTGTAGATAGCAATTGTTTTGTTTAGTTTCAAAATTATTGATTTGAAATGACTTTTAATGTTATCTAGAATGATAGTTAATGGGGTTTTCCCGCTTTGTGAATGCTAATGTTAGACTGTTGCGCGGTGCGCATTATATTGACACATTCCTGGTGTGACCAGCGTGAGGGGATATGAAGTCATACTGTGTTTAGTTTCAGAATTACTTATTTGAATCGAATTTTAATGTAATGTAGAATGCTTTCCCTTGAATAAAAAAATCTGAAATTATTTGTTGGAAATTGCGTTAAAATACTCATTTGAGTTTTTATTACTTGTTTAAAAACTATAGTCTTACTTGCCCATAAGTTTACATGCAAGATTAGCAATGTTGAAGTGTGACAATTGTTTTCAAGCTATTTATTGAAAAACGTAAAATTGATATCTAGCAAATTTTAAAAACAAAGCAAATCTTGAACAATTTAGGAAGCACAAGCGATTACTGGAAATGATTATATAACTTTATCTCTGCCAAGAAATAGTTTGGCTTATTTATAGTTATGCTACAAAATATCCACTAATGAAATATTTATCAACAGGGTTATATATCTTTATATATTTGTGCCAAAATTTCCCTTAACACATTTTTTAAGGACTTCGATAAATAATTTATGCAATTAATAATAAAAATAAAATGATGTCACTGGTACTTGTTAAATTCATTTCTTTCAAGTTTTGTCAAATAACTTTACATAAAATGATGGAACGATGTACCAAAGATTTATCTCTAGATAAAATAATTAGTATGCACGTAAACACAAAAATAATCAAATATTGATGCTTTCAAAGTAAGGCACACAATAGTAGTGGTAAATTATAAAAATGATCTCACTGTGATGATGTAAGTAAATTTTAACTTTTTATAGGACTAAATAATCAATGGTTTGGTCCTACTGAGCTATTCTATCTCACAAAATATATAAGGAGACTTTATAATTAAACAGTAATAGGTGCAGAATTATTTTGACTATCCATTTTAACCCTATAGAGATGGAGCCTTGCAATTACAGTGATATACAATTTTCAACAAAATTTACTAATTAATTAATAGATATTTGTTTTTTTACACACATATTTTTTTAATAACCACTGAAATCTCAAAATTTAAACAAGTATGATATCCTGATTTGCATAATTTATACAGTCCACTTTGTTTAAGAATTAGGTAAAAATAAATAATGTTTTAAGCAGAGTTTTAATAAAATAATAATTTCAAAAATGATAGCAGCAATCTGTTTAGTGGGTACCAGCTGGCATTATTAACATGATAGGCGTCCCCTCTGTCATTTTGGCCTGTCCAATCTAAGCTAACATAATGATGGTGATGATGGTTTCTTGTATGGCCCTATTGGTCCATGCTTGTCCAGCATATGGATTCTTGTATGGCCCTATTGGTCCATGCTTGTCCAGCATATGGATTCTTGTATGGCCCTATCAGTCCATGCTTGTCCAGCATATGGTTTCTTGTATGGCGCTATTGGTCCATGCTTGTCCAGCATGCTGACAGTGCTGTGATCTTCAAAGCTTAGCTTAGATTTAAAAAAAGTTTTTTTTGTCACACTCCCTGACTGATTTGGGATAACTTCCACAACTCTGGTGTAGTTGCTTCAAAAGAGTGCGCTACTAGGGATTTTTTTCTGTCCATTCACTCTATGAACTTTCAGGGGGGACAGTGCAGAGATATGCAGCCTCTTTAGAGATGGATACAAGTTTTGAAGTCAGTTCTTTCAAATAATGTGGTGCAGATCCATCTATACAGCCATGAGTCAGTGACAGAATTTTGAGAGTCGGTTTAATGTGATCTTACTTCCACATCCAAAACACAATGCGCACTTCGGTGTGAGACAAGACCTGACCACCCAAATAATAAAGGGAATCATTGTGAGTTTACTGTCGGTGAAGAAGCTGAGATCTCCGACGGTGTTTGACAAGGGATTGTCAGAAGTGCAAACTTTTCTCAATGCCATGGCCACTGTCCAAAGATTGGCATCAAGCCATCGTTCAGTTTCTTTCAATCTGTTTGATGCCATCCATGATGTGGCAACAAGAAACCAGTCTTCAATAGCCTGAAAGCCAGCTGTGCAGCTCAAAGGAATCAGGTGGAAACTCTTGTAAAACTGAAAGTCATCCTCACATAATTCATTAGATATACCATGATGATTCTTCCCAGCTTGCTTGTATAGATGAAGAAAAGAATCGGTCCTAAAAAGTGAGCTCTGTGGTACGCCATAGGTTAGGACAGTTCCTTTAGAAGATGCCTCATTCACCACAATACGCTGTCTCAATTGAGTTGTACAAACAAATAATAATACAAACATTTTGGGAATCTCATCTACCCCGTTTTTTTTTAAAAAAAGCTTTAGCAAATGCTAAATGGAAATATATTTCAAAAATGAAGAAAGAATCCAAAGTAACAAATTATTGAGGAAGGAATCACATAAAATGATCTGTCAAGATAGACCTATTTCACCCTTGACAAACTCAACCAAGAGAGTACTAAAAATGTCTAGATGACTGTATTACCTGGTGAAAACTGGGAGAAACCAGTGAGACTTCTGGTCTCCAAAAACTTCCACAAAGTTGGCACGAGTTCCCAGACTAAAGCCGTCCTTATCTGCCCCAGTTTGAAATATAGGAGCTCGGAATGACTCTGGAATAAGAATGAACATAATTATAACAGGGATTTTTTTTTGGTAATACAGTCGAACCCACTTACCTCGAGCTCGGTTAGCTCGACCACCCCACTAACTCGACGTTTTTTATTGGAACCGCCAAATTCTCTCTTTGTCTTAGCATTTTTTCATCGGCTAATTCGATTTTTCTAAGTCGCCGAAACCTAGTACCTCGAGCACAAAAGAGGGCCAAATTTGCAACTTAACTTGGTTAGCTCGATCGCCATGACCAATCGCCAGCTTTTGAAAATGTTAGCTATGATTGGGAAGGGACCAATTTTCTGCCTCAACAGGGTCTGCTGGTGACGTCACAGCCCGCTTGCTTTTAGCTCTCAGCGCTGTGTTGCTTCTGGTACTATGGCAATCACCATCTTTTGAAATTCTTAGTTATTTTATAACCAACAAGGCCACAAGTCAAATTTCAGCCTTGCATGGTGTGCTGGTAACGTCATAGCCCGCTTGATTTTAGCTCTCAGTGCTGTGTTGCTTCTGGTACTATGGCAATCACCATCTTTTGAAATTCTTATTTATTTTATAACCAACAAGGCCACACGTCAAATTTCAGCCTTGCATGGTGTGCTGGTGACATCACAGCCCGCATGCTTCAGGCCTGTATTGCTTCTGGTACTATGCCAATCACCAGCTTTTGTTCCTCTTAGTTATTTTATAACCAACAAGGCCATGAAAAAAGTGTCAGCCTTGTGAGGTGTGCTGGTGACGTCACAGCCCACTTGCGTTCAGATACTTTTCAGAGCTGTGTCAGAGTGAAATGACTCGCGAATTTTGTGTTTGCAATGTTGGAGAATATAATGAACATTTGTATCGATAATCGAGTTGGTTTTTATTTTAAATTTGTAAATTTCTGCTGTTAGTTGGTGCACATATACCTTCTGTTGTTAGCAAACATGTATGTACATTTTTATAGTATGCCGATAGCTTCATCAAACAAATAACGGCAAAAAAAAACAGACAGTTTACCCACCCCCACTCTAAGTCCATTGTAAGCCGAGGGGATCGTATGGAATAACAAAATGTACCGTGTGCAGACTTGTTGTCATTGGCAACCATTCATCCTTCAACCTCATTTTGACTATTACTTCTGCTTTGTTCTCATTGTTTCATTCATAAGAAGTGGCCGTGTGCAAAAGCCATTTAACTATTGGTTAGAATTAATTAAAATGTGTCAAAGTTGAAGGTTCAACAGGAGTTCCTAATTTATTTGTGTACGTAAACTGTACGTTTTTATAGAGAAGAGTTCGCTTTGTCATGAGTCATATATAGGTCATGATAGACAACAGCAACGCCGTTGTGTAAAAAACGTGCATGTACATTCTCATTTATTAACGCTAGTGATGGGACGATACCAAAATCACAGGCTGCTTTCTGTAAACAAGGCTCCCCAGATTTTAAAAAATATAATATAACAGACTACAGACAGTTTACCCACCCCCACTCTCAATCTCCCACACCATTGTTGTTGTTAGTCCGATTAGCATCAAGTTACCGAAGGAATTCTAAGTCCATTGTAAGCGCTCAATCTGGGAATCACCGCAAGACGGCGCGCGCGCGGCGGCGTGGCGGGCAGGAGTATATGACTTCGTTATAGTTATGTACTAGGGGAAAAAACTGCGCTGACACAACAAAGGGTTATATTTAAACGAAATGGTCCTTAAAAACTATCGGTCTTATCAACCTTGGAAAAGAGTGAAGAAATAGGGTCCATATATTCCGATACTATTCTAATTAATCGTCCCATCACTAATTAACGCACAACACGTGCATAAAGAAATTTCAAGCGCATGTTAATATTTTGCCGCCATATTGGTTTTCGTTTTAACTCGATCATCGGTTATCTCGATGCCATTTGTCATACCCCAACACCGTCGACTTAACCGGTTTCGACTGTACTAAATTAGCAACGTAAGCCTCACTACTAAAATTAATGTTAGAGGACTTTGAAGACACTTAAAGTAACAATGGTTGGGCATTTTTTTCAATGAGATTTTAAAAAATGAGTATCTGATTTAAAAAATGTTTTATAGTTCATTTCTCAACACCGGTCATCAAATGTCTAACATAAAGAAGTGTCAGATATCCTTAAGGCTAGATTTGAATATGACTAAAGGTCAGCACCTGTGCTAGTGGTTTTCATGTATCATTATTTAATGTTCACACAAAGTCTTGCCATTGGCAAGCTGTTAAGTAGGCAAGACACCTCAATATGAATTAAATTAAAGTTTACTTTATTACAAGATTTCAGGTATCGAGCCCTACTACAACCAAACTCAAGACCTATATTTCAGGACTTGTGTTGTGCAAGTTGAAGACGGTAAGTAGCTCAATAGACTTACCTAATGTGGACCTATTATGCACTGTGAGGAATATATGGTACCCAAAAAGTGATATGAGACTGATGCCAAACATCACAGCCACAAAAAATAAGAAGAGAATGTGAAATCTACCAACTCCTGTGGCCCCTCCACCCTGAAACAACAAGTAGGCAATCAATGTTCATGGGGTTAAAATGTTCATTCACTACTTGAGATTATAAGAGAAAATATTGAAACCCATCCAGATATTATCTGAAACATCTCTGTTCATTTATGAAACCATTTAAGAAATATAACAAAATATTCCAGACATATTTTTAGTATTGATATTAATTTAATATCCCACTAATAGTTTGTCAATACTCAAAGAGATTAGGATTAAGGTACTCATACTTAACCAGATTCTAGAGGAATACCCCAAATAGAATACAAATATAACTTAAAAAACAACTTTTAATGACTTTAGAAGGATACAGTTTAGATAATGAAATTTGTTTTGGCACCATGAGGCCTTTAAGTGAAACTAAAGAATATGAATTATGAAAAACAAAATACGCTGACCTACATACAAACCTTATCTATAATACAATGACACTTACCGACCAAAAGTTTATAAAATACTTGAGTGACGACAGTGCAACATAGAGGCAGTAGAGTAAAGCATAACCCAGAAACAGAACAAAGAATTTGTAGTTGTGGAATCCCACACAGTTATTCACCCTGCAGTTACACAAAAAAGAAAGTGGACACTAAATTTTCAAATGTAAAATTTATAGTAAAACTATTTAAAAAACTTCTAGGCTATCGTATTTTTTTTTACAAATTAGATCATCTGATGGAATATTCTAAGGAGCAAAATATTAAACAAATGGCTAATGTTCTAGCTGTAAATGTAAATGATTATTAAATAGTTGTGGAATCAATGTTGTTTTGACACTTACCAAGGACAGTGATGATCCATTTTCAGCACACACCTGTTGAATAAATGTTTATATTTTCAAAATAAACCTTAAATTTAGTTACAAAATTATACCAAACAATTATTTTTTCATGCAGAATTTAAAATATTTTAATCCTATAAATGCTATGGCGGCTGGATAGCGAAGTCAATAGTGCGCTCGCCTCACAAGCTGAGGGCCGTGGGATCGAGCCCACGTTAAAGCCACTATAAAAATGTTGGTGAATGACTAATGCTAAGAAAGTCCTCCGCTGACCTGGAGAGGGATGGGCGCTGCCAGGGTCTACCAAGCCCGAGAATATTCTAATGGAAACATTAGAATCCCCTACGACCACAAAAAGAGGTTATGGTACTTTAAAAAAAAATGCTATGGGTTCATTTTTTGCACCACAAAAAGTGCACCAATTCCTGTAATATATCTATTCACACATAAATATCATTTGTCATGATTAACAAGATGAAAGAAAACTTACGCTGAACAAACGGAGCAGTGATGACATCTGTCAGGTTTGACACATTTACACTTCTCACAGTATCGAGGAACTAAACAAATGAAATAAAGCTTTAATGTAATCACAAGGTTTTTAAAAAGTTATGTGACATTCTTTAATTAATTTTTGTTATATTAATGCCGCCAAAAAATATCATCTTAAATTCTGATAATTGCAGGTATATAAAAAAATTATTTTTAAATTTCAACTGTTTTCACCTTCATAAATAAAAAGGGAGAAGCCATACATAACACACGTAATGTGGCCAACAATTACATTTATTTACTTACAGCCAGCAATAGTTCTGTTCTGAATGGGAAGTTTCCTTGCAAAATTGTTCAGTTGGTCTTTTTGATTATTTTCATTAGTTTCCGCTTCAAGATGCTGCCACTCATTTTGGCTTAGAAAAAACTGAAAGCATAAAAAGACAATCATTAATAAGATGTATATAACAATACTCATCTCATTCAAAATACACCTGCACAATTCTAATGCTTCAATGCAATACTCTCTCTTGTTCAGTGGTTGCATAGTCTGGCTCACAAACAAAAGTTGCTGATTTGAAATCACTTGAGGTCATTCAGAGCTACACCCTTAAAGCTGAGTAGAGTGGACAATATCTGCCTACTTTAGGTGGGCATTAGATATCAACCAAACTTGCACAAATTAAAAGTAGGATCTTAAGTTGATGGATTTTGTTAAAAAATTGCTTTTATTTTTATGTTTTTAAAATCTGTAATCTTTACTGCGGTAGCATGAAAAAGATATACAGTCGAACCCACTTAACTCGAGCTCGGTTAACTCGCCCACCCCATTATGTCGACGTTTTTTATTGGAACTGCCAAATTCTCTCTTTGTCTTAGCATTTTCTCGACGTTTAATTCGATTTTTTTAAGTTGCCGAAACCTCATAACACGAGGACAAAAAAGGGTCAAATTTGCCACTTAACGTTGGTTATCTCGATCCCCATGACCAATCGCCAGCTTTTGAAAATGTTAGCTATGATTTTTTTATAACCAAGGGAAGGGACCAATTTTCTGCCTCACCAGGGTCTGCTGGTGACGTCACAGCCCGCTTGCTTTTAGCTCTCAGCGCTGTGTTGCTTCTGGTGCTATGCCAATCACCAGCTTTTGTTCTTAGTTATTTTATAACCAACAAGGCCACGCAAAAAGTTTCAGCCTTGCGAGGTGTGCTGGCGACGTCACAGCCCGCTTGCTTTCAAATACTTTTCAGAGCTCTGTCAGAGTGAAATGACTCGCGAATTTTGTGTTTGCATGTTGGAGAATATAATAAAAGTTTGTATCGATAATCGAAGTTGGTTTTTATTTTAAATTTGTAAATTTCTGCTGTTAGTTGGTGCACATATACCTTTTGTTGTTAGCAAACATGTATGTACATTTTTATAGCATGCCAATAGCTTCATCAAACAAATAACGGCAAAAAAACAGACAGTTTACCCACCCCCACTATAAGTCCATTGTAAGCTGAGGGGATCGTAAGGATTATGGAATAACAAAATGTACCATGTGCAGACTTGTTGTCATTGGCAACCATTCATCCTTCAACCTCATTTTGACTAATTACTACTGCTTTGTTCTCATTGTTTCATTCATAAGAAGTGGTCGTGTGCAAAAGCCACTTAAGTATTGGTTAGAATTAATTAAAATGTGTCAAAGTTGAAGGTTCAAACGTTCAAAATCAAAAGGAGTTCCTAATTTATTTGTGTACGTTTTTATAGAGAAGAGTTCGCTTTTTCATGAGTCAAAATAGACTTTGTAATTTCTAAGACCGGAAAACATCATAACTCATTCGGTCATTGGGCTATTTTTAGATTCAGGTCAAACATTTCTGAAAGATTCATTACAAAAGTGTATTTTGATACTCTGATCTCACTAAAAACGATATTCTAGCGATTGACCCTGTGGCCTACCGGAATGGACCAGGGTGATCGGAAATAGCCGATTTCCGGACCCCAAAAATGATCGGCGCGCGCAGGTTGTCGAAGTACCTATAATAGCAGTCAATTATTAACAAATATATTTATTTGAATATTGATTGTTTTCCTTGGTCCTTATACAAATAAATTCCTTGGTATTTATTAGTAATAAACTTACACTAAGATTATGACTTTAATTATAATTACATCATTAGTAATAGTGGTAAATAGCATGAAATAATAAAGTTCAAAACGAACAAGCAAATGAACTAGAACTAGAGCCTCAGTCAGAGCCGAGTCACTAATTCATTTACATAAATCATGCTCGCAAGGACGTTCCATTTCGCATAATATATCACATAATTTAACATTATATTGATATTTCGTATATTCCGATACGATTCTGATTAATCGTCCCATCACTAATTAACGCACAACACATATATAAAGAAATTTCAAGCGCATGTTAATATTTTGCCACCATATTGGTTTTCGTTTTAACTCGATCATCGGTTATCTCTATGCCATTTTTCATACCCCAACACCGTCGACTTAATCGGTTTCGACTGTAATTGAGTTCTTTTTTTCCTGTTGATTTTTCTCTGATTTCTGTTTAAAATTGAAATAAAATTTTTCACTAATGATCACAGGGTATACTTTTCCTTGGAAAACATTTTAAGATACTTTTTGTTTAAAGATACAGACAAATTAATGTGGCTGTGACTTTGTTACTGGCATAAAGCCTCTGAATGCAAGCCATGATGCATGGAAAATCAATGTCATTCCTTTGTCACAATGATAAATGTGTCACTGAAGCAGTTGTAATAGCAGTGTCGTAGCTTATCATTCATGTGACACTGACAACTAATATTTCTTATGATATTTATTAGAAATGAACACAAATTTATTTATTTTTTTAAAATTGCTATTAAAATGTGCAGACATGTTCTTCTCAAGATAGCCACCAAGTTATGTTTCCAGCTAAACAAAGATTTAAAAAATGACTTCACATCAAGATGATGAAATAAATTGATATAATAATAATTCTATGTTTTATGTAATTTGATTTTAGGGTCTTTCTATGACTTGATCAACCAATAAAAGATAAATGTAAATGAGGCCAATCACTTACCTCTTTTGGTGGTGTACGACACTTGGCAAAGATTGTTTGATAATATGACCAAACAAACAAAAAAAGAATCGGATGATACAGGACAAGGAAAATAACTGGAGATAAAGAATTTCAGATTATTTTTTACATAGGGTTGTATTTATATTAGTTAATCAATACATCAATTTTTGTGTGTGGATAAAATGACTAGTTCTTGGGTTCTCAACAATGCTACCGCGCATTTACTTCTGTAAATATCTTCATTTTATTTAACAAACTGGAGAGGACATCTTGAGAGGCTGCCAGGTTGTAGAACTTAAAAATTTATCAACAGGCAGAAGAAACATGCAGATCAAGAGAGAGAGATAGACTGATAATATAGAGATTCGTTACATCACTTGGGGATCTGGGCAAGGAGATGGAAAGCAAAGAATCAATCCAAATGTAAGAATGTGCTGTAGCACCACAGATTATGATTTTTTTTTATGACAGGTAACCTCAATCATAGATTGAAAAATAAGCTTGGCAAGTGCTACTTAGAAATAAGAACCCTAGACCAGTCTATTTTGTTTCATTGCTTCAATTAACCAATTATTTCACAGTGGTAGGGCATAGGCATATTATGTTTTTATTATGAAAAGTGGTTTGCTATTTTTTTCATGATGAAAATGATTATGTAACATAACTTCCCCTTCTCATCCAATATTAAATATACTGCTTACAAAGATTTCTGATGTATTCTCAGTTTATTGAAGGAATGGGAGAGATAGTTGTTAATTAAAGAAATTAATATTTTTCTACATTTTCCCTGATTAAAAAGATTAAACTTAATCACATTTTAGCAATAAATTTAAGTTGGCACAAATGGCACACTTACCTTTTTCTGCTAATGTGTCAGCAGTTACTGAAAAAGAAAATAACACAACCATTGTAGCCTAGCTATTGACAATGAAATTTTCAATTACAACTTTATTCTTTGGGAAAAAAATTGTAGTAAGAAGGTTGTATTTGTAAATTTAAACAGAGAGCCTCCATCAGCCAAGAGAAAAAATATTAACATTGTTTCTAACATTGATTGCTGGCCATTATAAACCTGCATCATCACACGGTAGACCTAATCAAGAAGCCATATAGAGTAGCGTAAATTTAATGCTTCTTTGAATATTACCCATTGGTCTAATTTATATTTTAAAATTATAAACACATTGAGTTCTATCACTCTGATACAATAGGGTGCACAAACACTTTAGAGGCCACTTGGGGGGCAATTAAAATTACACAATCAACCTCTAACAACTGAAGGAGACACAATCAACCTCTAACAACTGAAGGAGACACAATCAACCTCTAACAACTGCAGGAGACACAATCAACCTTTAACAACTGAAGGAGACACAATCAACCTCTAACAACTGAAAATTCATGTGACACGTCATGTGTGATCAAAACCAAAAAGAAACTGGAGGAATTGAACTTAAGCTATCTTTCCAGTGACCGGATGAGTAGAAGGTGGGGGAAGGGATCTTTTTTAAAAAGCAAAACATCCCCTTCTGCCACCATGGCTTCTTTGGATAAGGGCAGAAGAGGGATTTGAACCCTAGATGTACTGTTTACAGGACATGCGGTCTAACCAACTGACATATGGAGCAAGTTAAAAGAATGACTGACAGAAGAATTTGCTGGGCTTTTATTATGGTAATACGGGGCAGTGGTCACACGATACATCCGACAGGTATATAGGCGTGTATCTGCCCGGTCTCTTCGAAACTAAAATGAGTAAAAAAAATGCAAAGCTACTAGTCTATTTCATGTGGATTGACAATTGAATGATGCTGTCCAAAAATTTCTAATAAATCAGAAATGCAGATTGCAGTGCAGATACGTACTCAGTATTAGAGGTTAAAGGACATGTAATGACTCGATCACTAAATCTATTCAAATTTGACAAGAGTCAAAGTTAGGTCTAAATCTTGGTAATCATGAAGTTCAACATCTGGAACTATTATTTATATTTTTCAATAAATTACTTTACTGTCTGTTATTTAAATTGAGGTTCTTAAATTATATTTAAAAAATGTAGAATTACATGTATAATAAAAATGGAAAATATATTTAATTAAAAAAATATATGTGAATGTATATGTCATATTCATATAATACTAAACAATTTGGCAAAAACAATACCTTCACATAAGGCATTTCTGTACATGAATTCATAGGTATGGACAATAAAAATATGAAAAATAAGGTTTGACTAGTTTCAGGCTGTTTTTTAAAGTTTTCGTTATTTCTTGTTTCTCCTGTTATCATCTACATTTTCAACAGTTTTGCAGGTAGGCCTAGGCCTAACTCCATGCGTGTGAGATAATTAAATTATCTTATCTTATCTGTTAGGATCATTAGGTCGGAAGAAAACATCTATATAGCGAGTCAGGGCAACCACTGGTCAGCAGGCATTGCATGTCATAGAAATAAAAGCAGGCTACAATTTTTGGGGAGGTTTGGAATAGGGTAGGTACTTCGGTATGTCAGGGGAGACGACTACGTTTTTTTTATTAGGAAAAAAATTCGGCGCCTGAGATCCAAGTTTTTAATTTTTCCGAGGAGGGTAAAAAACTATTAATAAATAGGTTCTTTCGAAACATATTTAAGTTCCTTTTCCGGTCTAAAGCTTTGGTAGACATATTGGCCTACATTTTGTTAGCTTTCCTTTGTATTTTCAATCGACCAGAATTTTGTAATCCTAAGGATATAGGCCATGTTTGACCCAAAAATTTTTGAAGAAATTCAAAGAATATGTCTTTCATATTAAAAATATATGTGCACAATCTATCAATGTATATGTGTGCCTATTCTCATGTAGCTAGGACGTTGCGGCCATTAGTTATGTTTAACAAGGTGTATTTCTTTATATCAAAGTGACACCGCCCCTTTCAATGGCGGAAGTCCCCGATGCTTATAAAATATTCAATTATTTGACTTAACTTGACTTATCTATACAGACGCAGAAGATAGTTGCGTCGACAGACCATGACAGATGATCTGTTGGCAAGTGATGCAGTGTTCACAGGCCACGGCCATTATGGGTTCCACGCATTACCCAGCCGCCTAACTACATGTAGTGTTAGGTACCCATTCCGAGCTGGGTGACTCAAGGACGCCCTAGCCCCGGGAACAAACCCTTGCCTTCACACGGATTCAAACCCTTGACCATCGGTACGACAGTCCAGTGCGCTGCCACTCGACCACCGCGTTTTATTAACATTAAAATATTTGATAATTGAACTTAAAAAATGATCTAATATGGAATTAATTCAATAATATACTTAATTTAGACGGCTAAACCCTTCAGAGTTGATATTATAAAAGATCATAATGTACCGTGTGCAGACTTGTTTTCCCTGGCAACAATTACTATTCATTCAACCTCATTGTGACACCTACTACAACTATGTCTTCAATAGTTTCATTCATTAGTTGTGGCCGTGTGCAAAAACTATTTAGCCATTGATCAGGGTTGTTAAATTAATTAGTCATGAGCCAAAGTTGAAGGTTCAAAAGGAGTTCCTAATATTAATTGTACATTTTTATATAGGGCAGTTCACTTAGTCATATGTAGGTCCTGTTAGTTGTGTGAACTGGAACTTTTAAACACAACATAAACATCGTTTAAAGATTAATTTTACTGTTAATACAAAGTAAAATGATTTATTATTAAGGAATATTTTAAAAACAAAATAAAGAAATAATTATTTTATTTAGGTATAGCATTGATCCTGAATTATTAAAACGAGAAATAATGTGTGCGACGCGAACAGCCGAATTGAGGTCACAGAATGTGGAGGAAAAATGCATTGAGGGTGGGGACAAATTGAACCACACTTTAAAAATTCATAACTTTAAAACTACAAATCCTAAAAATATAAATTTGGTCTTAAAATTTACTTAAAAATCTGCTCTATTTAACTATGCCATTGGAATTTAATTATTTTTAAGTTTATTTTTTTACCAAAGTGCTTAAATAGGGCTTTGTTTTATTTGCACTCTAGCTTATAGGGCCTAAGTCTTAAGTCTAATTGAGTACTTAGGAAGACTTAAATTCAATTTTTCACTTGTCAAGAAGAAAAAAAGAAACAGGCAGTAAAGTAAAAAAAAATAATTATAAATAATAGTTACGGACGTCAAAATCCATGATTACCTAAATCTTAATCACTTAATCTTAGAACCACCTTATTAGCATTTGCCTTCTAAGCCTTCTTGAGTCAGAATTAGTATGAGAATGAATGATCTGACTGATTCTGAGAGTGAGTACTGTGACTGTGATCAGTACTGAGTGAGATTGGCCATATTATGACTTGAAATCATTGCCACGGGTTAATAAAATATCTTCACAGAATTTTAATGATAACTTACAGATAGCCATTTGAACAACGTAAGCGTAGTACGACCAACCAACAATAGCGGATATAAAGACAACAGGGGCCCATTTTACTGCCTGACAACAGAGTATGCAGACTCTGGGGGCCATTTTTCCTGTTTATGATTCGTGAAACGTCATCAAAAAATGTGTTCTTTTCTGATGGTTTTACTAAATTGCGAAAAATTGCAACTGAGTAACTCTATAAAACTTATGGAAGTATTAAAATGATTTTAAGAAAAGAATTGTCTTGTTTTATCTATACAGACTAGACCTGCAAGCCGAATTTTGTTTAAATTTCGGCTGGCTGACATAATTTTGTGGCGGATATCCGTATTTCTCCGTAACTTGACATTTACGGCTGATTTTCGGCTGATTACGAAATATTCGGCTGAAATTCAGCTGAAGCATGGCCAATAATGAAGTAATAAAAGTTCACCAATAAAACACTTTTACAATACTTAAGAATTTTTTTTTATTATTTTAAACAATAGAAAAAAGTTTTTATGGGGTCGTCCATAAAAAACGTCACGCTCCACAGGGGGGGGGTGTAAGAAAGTGTGACAGTTTGTGACAGGGAGGAGGAGGGGCCCGGACATGTGTGACGTCACGGTGTTTTATATTAAATTTTAATTATTTTGTTAGTTAAAAAAAATTGTGTGAAAGTGTGACGTACTTTGGGGAGGGGGTACAAGATTTGTGACAGGGGGAGGGGAGTTAAAAATTGTCAAAAATAGCGTGACGTACTTTATGGACGCCCTATGCTGACCTACTAATACAGTGCATGAGAGCATTCCACTCATTCAGTCTCTGTTACTAAATACCTGATAGGCACTTAGAATATCCGTTTATAATTGTCATGAATAAAACAAACTCGATGTAGTTTATCCCATTCGGGGCTGAGAACAAATTTTAATACCTGCCTTCACCGATATTCAAACCCGTGACCATCGATAGGCACCGTTTTCAAGAGACGAGTTTTGAAATTTATTTTTTTAATGAATTCATCCTGTAAAGATAAAAATAATACAGCATTTAGATTATATTATTATAAAATATATTTATTACTTGATATTATTATTTATTATAAATATATGTTAATGTGTTGACTTATTCAATACATGGCATAATCTGACATTTTGTATTTGTGTAAATGACCAGCTACAAACTTAAGGTTAAACTTAAACATCTGGTTAATGTCTTATTGGCGCTATATGGTTGATGTCTCCTTAAACTAATCAATGTAGATAAGTTTTATTTCATTTTCGAACTTCTTTTTGTTTTCGTTTGTTCACTGACGAAGACTTTTTGCTGACGTGTTTGTGACGTCTTTTTAGGCTCACGTATACGCTATTCTATTATCATTTTTATACCCACAAGCTTTTAGCCCCACTTCACTTTAATATGTGTAAACTTAAGGAACGCCTGGGATGGCAAAAGTCTTGGGCTTGGTACACTAATAAATAGATGCAAGCAGTATCACCAATAAGGAAGGAGTTAAATCATTGTGTACTGGATATTTCGGGATAGAAAGACCAGTTCACTCCCATCAGAGAGAATTTTTTATTTATACCTCACAAAAAATCATATAAAATAGTGGTTCTAAAAGTGTGTGGGGTGTCCCAAGAATGTGATAAAATTCGTTTCTCGACTTAAGTAGGTCGTGACGGTTCTAATCAAAGTTTTAAAATTAAAAAATGCATAAAAATTGAACGAAAATATTGTGTTTTATTATTTTCCACCTTGTAAAAGAGTAATGAATTTTTAAAAATTATCTAAAACGTTTTTATTCAAGTGCTGGCCACACACTCCCCTGCTCGTTAGTGGTGGCTAAAAACTTGTGAACGCTACATCACTTGCCCCATAGTCCGTCATGGACTGGAAAGGGGGTCATCAATGCGAAATCATATACTGTATAATAGTTGCTAATGCTCTCTAAGAATAAACGCTGATATATTTTCCTACTCAAGCGCAGGACATCAAAACATGAAATTAAATTACCGTGTATACTCGTTTTAAAGCCGACTTTTTTTTTGGACAAAATCTAAGGGAAAATGTTGGGGGAGGGGGTGGTCGGCCTACGAGCGGGTCATATGTGATTTCTGCATGTAAATTGAGCATCTGAGCTGTTATTGTAGATAATTTATTTTAATAAAAAGCCCTCTCGCAAATTCTATTTAAAAAATGGCATCCATCTTCTCTGTTATTCAAATCGCTTTGTTCTTCAACCTAAACAAAAGTAAACAATCATAATGACCGATTTAGCTTTTAGTTTTTTAACAAAAATGTGTACCACTTTGTTTACGCTGTCTTATCATTTTTTGAGATCAGCTTACGAGCAGGTTACACACTTTTTATACTATTCTCTTCCAAAAAAAAAGGGGGGGGGGTCGGCTTATGAACGAATGGGCTATAGAAAGAGTGTATAGGTAAATTATAAATTATTATATTACGTATATTTTTTCAAAAGATTTTAAAAAAATATTAGTCAGTTTTCCAAAATGCTTTTTCCAAGATAGTAATCATCCTAATGTTATCTCTATAGTTATTATGTCTTCATAACATTTTTTAAAAAATCTTGATTAAAAATTCAATTAAACATAATTTTTATTTTTGAAAATGAAATCTCTCATTTTATAGGTGCTTCAAATTTTGACATGGACTTCAAGCTTTGGAGATCTAACCCAAAATACCAACAGCATCACGCATGTAAGTAAAATTTTTAAGTATTTTCATATTTCATATCAATATTTGTTTTTCGCCGGAGAGTACAAGGAGACAAGGCTTAATGATACTTAATCCAAAATATCTTATATATCACAGACACTCCTTCAATACAGAAGATTTTGCGTCCTACGCTTATCCCTGGTTTATGTCTAGTCTTTCATTTTTATTAGAGTTTTGAATGTTCTTAGTGTGTTGGTTTTCTTTCTTCTTCTTTTTTTTCTCTCCAGATAACCCATTCCACGTCCGAGACCTGTATTAAAAGATAACTTAATACAACCCTCAGATATACATAAGGATAAAAACACCTTTTTTTATTCCGTATGCAACTACAAACATACAAATTTTCGTTCTTACCGTCTGGAATTCCGGCGTGGAATGGGTTGCCTGAAGAAAGCAGGAAAACCAACACTTTATCAACATTTAAATCTCTCATAAAAATGCAGGACTAAACACAAACCATAGATAAGCGTAGGACGCAATAATCTTCTGTTCAGATAAGATACGATTTCAGACGAGAATAACGAGACATTGTATATGTTTGTTCCTGCATATGGAACAAGAAACGTGTTTTATCCCTGTGTCAATCCGAATCTGTGTATTGTATTAGATTATTATTGTGTTGTATTTCTAAATTATAATGTATTGCCTTATTACTATTTACACGTTGTTACGTCTATCTTCAAGTACGGAATCTTGCTGCTCTTTTTAAAATTTATTCTTGTTCGTCTATGTTTTCTTTGGGAAATTGATCCTTTTCTTATCTTATCTGTATACAGACGCTCCTTCTATACAGAAGATTATTGCGTACTACGCTTATCTATGGTTTGTGTTTAGTCCTGCATTTTTATTAGAGATTTAAATGTTGATAAAGTGTTGGTTTTCCTGGATTCTTCAGGCAACCCATCCCACGCCCGAATTCCGGACGGGGAGAACGAAATTTTGTATGTGTTTGTTCTTGCATACGGAATAAGAAAGGTGTTTTTATCCTTGTGTCTATCTGAGGGTTGTATTAAGTTATCTTTGTACACAAGCTTCATATTCCAGTATAGATCTGAACATATAAGGCATAATTTTATTTGTATTTTCTTATTAAATAACATAGTTTTATTATTAGTTTTACGTCTGAGTGGTTCAACTGATTAAAATTCTATCATCGTTAATAGACGTTAAGTTATAAATTTGTTTAATTTAAACATGCATCAGTATTTCAACTGCTTTATGGTATTTAGTCATAACCTTGTTAAATAAATACAAATATTTATATTTTTTAGTAATAATATATTTTTTCATTTTAAAATAGGTTAAAAAATATAAAACTACTGTCTTAAAATTTAAAGATATGTTAATTTTGAAAAGATTGAAAACTTTTTTTTTATTTTAACCTCACAATCAAACCGCCCCAGCAACCTTATTGTGTACAATATGGCGACCGAATCGTCAAGATACAGCTGTACAGATAGTAAATAATCACTTACGATTAGAGAAAAATGTTGCCTAATTTATTTGAAACGGCTATTTGGTAGCCAAATTGCCATTTAAATTTACAAATAATTGTTATGGTAAAGTGAATACCTTTATTTTTTTCACGTTTCATATCTTGTAAAATAGTTTAAAATTCTATTTTAAATTAAAATTAAATTAATTTTAATTAAAATGTAGGAAAATAGGAGCAGAAGTAGAAGTTAGTTTTACTTTTACTAGGCCAATCTGATCTTATAGAAGGAACATATTTACATTCATTAATTATCTATGTCTATTATATTAAATTATAATTATTTATTGGCCGATGCTACTCGTCTCGAAGTTCGAGTCATCCAGCATGAATGCTAGTCGTCTCGAAGTCGTTTTGTTTTTAAAAAATAGACAACTATACCTAACCCAGACCCTAAAACTAACATATTAATTACGTTAATGGATAAAAATAATTGTACTTATTCCCTATTTACTTATTACCTATTTTCAAGTGTAAAAATACAACATTTCATTACCGGAAGTACGCTTCGCTCTGCCATATTGCCATAACAACAATGAAAATACTTCGAGACGAGCAGCCACTTTCTTATTTATTATAGTTATATAATATATATTATAATATAAATATTATTAGGGCTGGTACTGATTAAAATTTGCTTTTTCGATTAATCTGAAAAAAATTTAATTGATTAATTTTGATTAATTATAAAGCATATATAGATCCAGCTCTTTGTATCTGATTTGCAACAATCCATGACTTAACTTAAGAGTTCACACAAAAATGTTGTAAATTCAAACTGTAATACTGACATAAATGATTTTTCTATAAACTTTTAAACAAATGTAGAGAGTTAGTTTAATTATAAAACTTATACAGTATACTGACTGTCAGTCACTTTATAGTAAACAAGTAGGCATCACTTTAGCCAGTCACGCAGACAAACCAAAGCGTTACATTTTCTGGAAGCAGATATGATCGCATATTATTAATGATGTATCCTGAAGAACTGAACAGTCTTTTGAACGGAACAGATGTTGCCGGTACACAAAGAATTATTTGCACAAAACTGCTTAGGACAGGAAAACGATGGTTATTTAGTTTCCACCACATGAGAGGATCCCCTGTTTTTGGAATCAAAGTTTCTTCTTGGTACCGCGTCAGCTCGGCCTGTGCACAGTGTACTTCATCTGATTCGTCAGCTGACGAATGCGATTCAGAGTTGCTCAGCAACAGAGTAAGTTTTTGTTTCTTCGGCACATGTGCTTTTGTCTCATCATTGCCCTTTTCTTCTGAGCCTGTTGAACGTCCTGCTGGGTGTCTTTTATCATAGAAGTCCCGGAATGCATTGGACAATGCTGTCCACACTGCTTCTCGATTCTCTCATCTTAGACTGGTGAGTTCTTGTAACGTGGATCTAAGGCAATGTTGTAAAAGCATAAATGCCTTCAATTATGTTCGTGAAGTCGTTCAATGTTGCAGCTTTGAATAGTGCAATATAACCTGGATCATCATCATTAACCATTAACTACGCAAAAAGGCTTCTAGCGGAAGAATGGCAGAACATGTCGCATACTGTTCACTCCCAACATATTCCGTAGCATCTGCAAGTGATCTTAAGACTGAAGTATATTTAGTCATTTTGTCCCAATCTGATTCTGTCAGTTTAGGTCCACTGTAGTTTTTTTGAATGATCAATGTGATACTGCATTATGGCATCTTTAACTTCAAACATTCTGGCTAACATCTTGTAGGTACTGTTCCAATGAGTTGCCATATCCTGTTGCAATTTGTTGAAAATGACATCATATTTCGGGAATGAGACACTGGAATGGCTTCTCTTCAGTTCTGATGTGTTGGCCGAGTTGTGCTTGAAATTTCCAACTAAGGGTCGACATTTTGTCACAAGAGGTGATGAGTCAGCTGCCTTCAAAACTATTAATATGCTAAGTTGAAGACAGTGTGCTAAACATGGTATGTGACTATAAGCTGTTTGTCTAGTGCATGCAACCATGTTTTGTGCACTGTCTGTTACGATACAGCATATTCTTTTTAGTGATGCCCATGTTGCAGCAAACCCTTCATAGAAATTGGCAATGTTTTCTGCAGTGTGTCGTTCATCAACAAGTAAGCAACCTAAAGCAACTGATGTTGGTTTGCAGTAAATCCAGTGTCCCATTATACCACAGTATGATTCATTGTTGTTTGAGGTCCAAAAGTCGGTAGTGAAAGCACTACTGTGAATTCTTTCTATAGCTTTCTTATGCTCTGTTTATTTATCGTTGTACATCTGACCAATGACATTATTATTCTTCGGCGACTGGGCAAATTGTAAGTCTTGTTTTGAAGTGCTATACCTATTACTGTCTGTAGCCCATCATCTTCCACATTTGCCATCAGATGTCCTGAACTGGCTATCCACTGTGCAATAGCAACTTTAAAGTCCGCTGAAACTTTATCACTTACAGGCTTGTTTGACTAACACAATAAAAAATTAGCTATTGATTGTACTTGAGAACTCTTCTGCCGGTCACTGTTGACAACATGTTGATTCTTGAGTGGATGTTTGTGCTGAAGGTGGTACGTCAGCAATGTATCTGAACCTCGAAAAGCAAATTGTTTATGGCAGTGAACAATGTAAATTATGTCGTCTTCGTCTACTTTGCTATCCGCTGTTAACTTAAAAATAAAATGTTTGCTCAACTTTCCACTTAAACGCTTAACTTTAACTTTGCTGTCATTAGTCATCATTTTTGTTTACGTCTGCACATCTAAATAAATAATAATAATACGCTGGAAAATTATGTAAGTAACAAAAAATATAAATTATTAATAAATTGCAACAAAAAAAATACTAGAAATATTGTCTTAAAGTTTAATTGATCCAATTAATTTTAATCGTTAATTGCCGCAGCCCTATATATTATACATAAGTATTGTAGCATAAGTAGGTGAAAACCTACTTAAAATTTAATTTTAATAAAATAAAATGATTAAATTATAGTTTAGTAAAGTATAGGCATTACAATGTATATTATTTTTAAGCCTATCAACCATTATTCATTAAAAAGGAAAACAATGAATAATTATTAATAAATGCTTAATTGATGGCTAATTTTTGTTTAAAATAATTAATTAATTTTTTAGGTCAAATTAACTCTGTTGCTAACCTTTTGCACTTAATTCAACTGTAATGAACCTATAATAATTTATAAGAATTATTTAATATGAATGTGTACTGTGGCCTTTACAATTTTGTTGGCATCAATACATCTTCTCAGACCTCTTTTTTTGGCGTAATGCACCAGGACGGCATTCTGGCAAATTTTTTCCACATACTTTTAATTTTATCACTGCCTGGAATGCTTTTTTATGTTGCATTCCGGCACCTTTTTCATTCGTTCCATTACCATTTCGTTTTAAGAAAAAAAGCACTGCATCTTCTTGTGAACATTGTGTAGCTTCTATTTTATTTGAGCGATCTTTGTGGCAGATCTTACAGTGGTGGCATAGTTGTTGAACATTCTTATTTCAGTTTTTTTTTACCTTGGTCTATCAGTCTAACATAATATTTCTCTTTCTTGAATTAGATGTTGATTCTGTTATCAGTCAAACCAGCTTGGCTCATCAAATCCCAACACAATTAATTGATATTTTTATAACAGTATTAAGGATTCAAACATTAACAGCACTCAAATAATTTTAGTAGATGGAAAGTTCATACATTGCTGCCAACATAATTTGGTGGGTTATTTATAGGTAGAATTTCTTTTACATTTCCACACCCCAAACTATTGTGGCAATTTTTCGTTCCTTATACATATTAAGGGCCCACATTGTCATCTGAATGAAGAAACTTTTTGTTGACTAGTGTGGCAAATAGATTCGCATCCTACCCGTCTCCTCCTTACATACATAAACAATGGACAACCGCTAATAAATACACCTAAAATGAATTTTTGGAAACTAAAACAAAGTTTTTAAAAAGAATTACCAATTTTATTAATCAACCAATTTTTATTTAAGGTTTTTTAGAAATAATCAGGGCCGGATTTCTGCCTAGGCGCAGAAAATTTGGTAAAATATTGCAATAAAAATGGAAGCTGTGCAAAGTTGCAAACGAGTGTTTATACTTTGCACACGGACCAACGAACCTTAGAGGGAACATTGGTTGGGGGGCCCAAAAGTAAAAAGTGCCTAGGGGTCCTGGGTCTCTTAAATCCGGGCCTGGAAATAATCTTTGTTTTTAGAATATAATAAAAACATGGTGTTTTTAAAAAGTTTGTTAATTTCTCTCACCCCATGAGACTAAAGAGGATTATGAAGTTCAGCTCTTCTGAACCTTTTTAGTGCTACAATCTCTTAATAACATTTTCCTAGTTGTGATGACCCAAAATCAGAAATATTCTGAGAAATAAAAAAAAATAGGGCAGTTAATAGGGCTGTATGGTTTTTTCTATTCATTCTTTATGATAATATTTTTGAAATCTTTAAAATATAATTAACTTTTTCCAATTTAACCTGTATTGTGTAATCAAAAATTGGAAGTTACACAGTTTCAGTGGATGCTACCAACATTTAATAATAGTTTATTAAAAAAAAATTAAGCAGTGTTGTAGAGGTAACAAAATCTTTTAAAATATCTTTCTAAAAGTGTTAAGGACAAGTCTGTGATCTATATCAACACTGCTTTAGAAAAAACAAATCATGTGAAACACAATTAATAGGTTTAATAGATGAGCTATCAAAAGGCTTAGACAATAATGATCAAATAGACACAATATTACTAGACTTCTCAAAAGCATTTGACAAAGTTCACCACCTTAGTTTACTTAAAAAACTTAAATACTTTGGAATCTCAGGTCCCTTACATCATTGGATCCAAGACTTCCTTTTGGGCAGGGAGCAAACTGTAGTAATTAATGGATCTAAATCTGCACCAATAAAGGTTAACTCAGGAGTTCCACAAGGAACTGTGCTAGGTCCCTTACTCTTTTTAATTTATATAAATGATTTACCCAACAACATCTCAACAGGAACAAAAGTTAGGTTATTTGCTGATGATTGTATAATCTATAGAACAATTAAATCAGAACAAGATAGCAAAATTTTACAAAAAGACTTAGATGAATTGATTAAATGGGAAACTAACTGGAGTATGTCTTTCCACCCAGAAAAGTGTCAAATGTTAAGAGTAACAAAGAAAAAAAAATTAAAATATTACATTCATGGAAAAGAACTGACCCAAACTAAAGATGCAAAATACTTAGGAGTCTTAATAAATGAGAAACTATCATGGAACCCCCATGTCAATGAAGTTATTAAAAAATTAAACGAAACCTTAGGCTTTATAAAAAGAAACTTTAACAAATGTAACAGAGATATAAAACTAAAATGCTACCTCACTTTGGTGAGACCTGTACTAAAATATGCATCATCTGTATGGGACTCATCCACCAAAGAAAGCACTGATAAACGAGAACAAATTCAAAAAAGAGCTGCCAGATTCATTACTGGAGAATATTCAAAACTGACAAGAATAACACCATTAGTTAAATAATTAAACACTTGAGGATAGAAGAACCAAGAGCAAAGTAGTAATCATACATAAAGCAATTAATTCTAATTTAGAAATACAACACAAAGATAACTTAATACAACCCTCAGATAGACATATAGATAAAAACACCTTTCTTATTCCGTATGCAAGAACAAACATACAAATTTTCGTTCTTTCCGTCCGGAATTCGGGCGTGGAATGGGTTGCCTGAAGAAAGCAGGAAAACCAATACTTTATCAACATTTAAATCTCTCATAAAAATGCAGGACTAAACACAAACCATAGATAAGCGTAGGACGCAATAATCTTCTGTAGACAGATAAGAAGATAAGAAGATTTGACAACAATTTTTTTTAAAGCTTGTCTCACAAATTTGTCATGTCATTAGCAAATAAACAAGAATAAAGATAATAAAGATTCAAATATATTTTAATAAAAGTTATTGACATAATTTACATGTACAAGCAATCTATTTAGAGTGTCACTACCCAGGTTGAGAACAATTTAATTTATTTGTGGTAGATAGAGAATGATTTTAAGTGATTTTTCTTTTTCTGGAAAAGGGGCAAATTCATGAGTTTTTGTTTTTTATTATTCTATTTTCAGGTCTGCTGATTTTGATATAGTTTTCAAGCAGCTTTTATAGGAATTGAATACTCCTACTTTTAAAAAATGACAGCTCTAACATCTAAACTTACATCTTATGATAAAACTTATTCATTTACTTCAAGTGAGTAAATTGGCTTACTCAGCTTCTTGTGTACATTATTAAGTTTCCCCCTGAATTCATTTGAGTTTTTATTTTATCTTTAATCCATCTGAAAGTTGAATTGTACATTACATTTTAAAATAAAATATGAACTAACTAAAAATGTTCTTTTTTAATTTGACAGAAGCATTTCCTCTTACTTAATGGTTATAAGTCTAAAAATAAGTTAAAATGGAACTTCGTTTGCTAATTAAGGACTAATATGATACTTAAGTAGTTTCACGAAGTTTTCATGCATCTCATTGATTTTTATTGAGCTCTTGTATTTAGAGAGAAAAAAGTAAAAGAAAAAAAAAGTTCCATTAGGCATTAGACTAATGTCAAAGCTGGAAAAATCAATGATGTTGTATAGCCCAACACTCATCAAAAATTGTGTATATCATCAGGAATTAATCTGTGTAATGTGCTGAAACCAAGGGATAAAATCAATTTCCAGCTGACAAATCAATTGGCAGATCCTGTCATGTTTTGTTGTTTTTTAAATCCTTTATATTAACTCGTGGTGTCTGCACCCTTGATTACTTGTCGTCAAAACTTTGCATCGATTTTTAACCCACTTTCTCGTAAGCTAGCGAGCTGAAATTTAGCAGGCAGTTTGGTGGCAATGATAAAAACTATGTATCAAAATTTCAGATCGATCGCATGTACGGTAATTAAATTATTGAATTTTTAGATTATTTTATTTATTCTTATGTAACATGTTATTTTTTTAGATAGAGTGTCACGGTGCGTATTATATTGAACAACCTTTCTTTTGCGCAACACTTTTTATAAACATATTCCTGATCGGTGCGCATTATGTTAAACATGTTTTACGACACAACTGCAATTTTGTATTTTTGGATGGTCTTGCGCTGCGTATTATAATGAACATTCTTTTAGTACATAAAGGATTTATAGTCAAAAACTTGTTTTTTTACGTATTTATCATAACTTATTGTAATTAAGTAATTAGCATTCTGTAATAGATACTATGAAAGTCCTTTTTAATTAAAAAATAATTTCTTAACTTCCATGAATCATGAGATCACTAATTTTTGTAGTTATTTGATCCTTTCACTGAAATCAAATGGGTTTGGAAATCCTTTATTCCCCATTGTTTATTGATATAACATTAATTTAGAAAATATAGAGATTTTATTAAAGTTAAGATTTATGTTATATTTTATAATAGATATTTGAAACATGTTTTTTAATTTTTTTTTAAATACATGTAATGGAAAATTGTCACAATTGACAATGAGATTTTTTATCTAGATCTCAGCAAAATAGTCAGCATTGTTCATTGTAATAATTAAAAAGAAAGGAAAAAAGTATATTTAAGTAGTATTTGTGTGTTAACTAATTCTATTATTATAATGTTTTGCTTTAGATTTAAGATTTCAAGCACTCATCTAGTTCCAAATTTGAAAACATTTTTGTGTTATTCTTAGGTGTAAAATTTGATATCAGCCACAAAACTTCATTGCAAAGCACTAAATGCTCAAAGCAAAATGAAACTAAAGATATCATCAACATAAAAGAATTACAGATGAAGTCACAGAGACCAAAAGATTGGGAACTTGATGTGCGTTCCCTTATATCTTCCCGAAAATGGCTGCAAAACTATGGTCTTAAAAAGAATCGTCTGCAACTGAATCAAATTCTGCCTTCTATTGGGTTTAAAATGAGTGATGGTAAGAAATAGAAAATAATTTATCTTCAAATATCATCTCAGAAATTTTATCTGATAATTATAGTCAATGATCTGAATTTATTTCTATGCATTGATTTCAATACTGCAGTGATGTTATTTGTGCTAGATTTAAAAAATATAAAATAAAAAAGTTTTTAGATTGCCTGGATTTGGAGGAAATACTTTTTAAAAAGCAACTTGGAAAACTCGGTTTAAGTTTACATTTATATTTCAAATAATATGCTATTGTAATGTTTCCTCACAGAATTTGATGAAGCTCTAAAAAAACCTATTAGCTCCCGTTACTGCCAAGGACAATTCAGCCAGTTGTTACGACCTGATGGAAGAACATTTAATGTAAGTAGAGCTTTGTCTTGTTCTATCATACAAAGAATATGTATCTAATTGTTTTTTTGTTCCACCTTCTACAACTGTATAGGGATTGATTTCATTTCATTATAAATTATTGTCAAGACTCAAATAGAGAGATGATTAGAAATGTACAGGCCAGGGGCCAAAATATCATCTTACCATATTAAAATACTGAAGGGAATCAAACTCATTGTTCCACTCCTTTAGGGTAAATTTTTTTTAATGTGGACAATGAATAAAATACTGCGGTGGAGTCCTGAATTACTTTTTACAAAATTATTTTTTTTTATAGCTATTTAAATGTTATATCCAACATAACTATTTCATGGGTTTATGAATCTGGACCAATTTTCATACAAATGAACTTGATTATCCATATGAAAATACTGAAGGCATTAATATGCACTCCTTTTTAACTTACAAGTTCCCAATGCGAAATAGAAATGGTTAAACAAGTTTTAAGAATTAATTATTTTTTTTGTAAGAGAAACACACATTGTAGGTGGGTTTTTGTTAAGTAAAAGGATGGATTTTTTTACATGGACTTTATAAATGATTTTGACCAATTGGCTGTACGATTTATTTTAATGCTATCGCAGATTATTGGCCAGTTACCTTAAAATTTTAACTGGTCAGTATTAATCAGTGTTTATCAATGTATCCTTTGATTTGTGTTTGGAATAATATTTATAAATGAAAGTTTTAACAAACTGCTAGTAAAACTTTTTAAATTGATAAAAATCAATCATTTAAAATTTATAAGAAATAATATTGGATATAAAGCACTTAAAATACAATTCTTTTTACAAATATAGGTCAACTGCTCAAAAGACAAACTCATTCAACTGGAGAAGCGTCTGCTGCAGTCTGTTAATCTCTTTAGAAGGAGACTGGAATGGCTAACCACTGAGAGCAGGAGAATATTTGGCATTATTGAAGAGCGGTCAATCACAATAGTTCTGGACATTCAGAACAAGGCCCCTGAACAATTTGATCAGTACAGAGTTGCACTGGAGAGGGTCATCAGAGAACAAGTCTCACAGATTGCCAAGTTTAATCTCATTAGGTTGGTGGTTGTTTAATCTCATTGGGTTGGTGGTTGTTTAATCTCATTAGGTTGGTGGTGGTTTAATCTCATTGGGTTGGTGGTTGTTTAATCTCATTGGGTTGGTGGTTGTTTAATCTCATTAGGTTGGTTGTTGTTTAATCTCATTATGTTGGTGGTTGTTTAATCTCATTATGTTGGTGGTTGTTTAATCTCATTGGGTTGGTAGTTGTTTAATCTCATTAGGTTGGTGGTTGTTTAATCTCATTAGGTTGGTTGTTATTTAATCTCATTAGGTTGGTGGTTGTTTAATCTCATTATGTTGGTGGTTGTTTAATCTCATTGGGTTGTTAGTTGTTTAATCGCATTGGGTTGTTAGTTGTTTAATCTCATTGGGTTGGTAGTTGTTTAATCTCATTAGGTTGGTGGTTGTTTAATCTCATTAGGTTGGTGGTTGTTTAATCTCATTGGGTTGGTGGTTGTTTAATCTCATTGGGTTGGTAGTTGTTTAATCTCATTAGTTTGGTGGTTGTTTAATCTCATTATGTTGGTGGTTGTTTAATCTCATTGGGTTGGTGGTTGTTTAATCTCATTGGGTTGGTAGTTGTTTAATCTCATTAGGTTGGTGGTTGTTTAATCTCATTAGGTTGGTTGTTCCTAATCTCATTAGGTTGGTGGTTGTTTATTCTCATTAGGTTTTTTGTTTAATCTCATTAGGTTTTTTGTTTAATCTCATTAGTTTGGTGATTGTTTAATCTCATTAGGTTGGTGGTTGTTTTTCTAAGATTTGATTTTTAAATGCTAAAAAACTATATTTAAATACAGACTTTGAGCTGCTCTGTTTATTTCATGTGATGCATTAAATTTGACTACCAAAACATATTCATATAGATTTGCATACATGGTTCTTGATAATAATAAACATAATATATATATATTTGTGCAACATCCTAACATAGTTTTAAAATTTTAAAAATTTTCTCATCTGAAACTTTGCAAGAATCACTGAAGCTCAAAGTTTTTTTTTCAATGTGTCAGAATATTTAACATCAGAATATTTACATCTGCATTTTTAAAAGTATTTATTTAAAAAAAATTGTAATAGAACTTTTTAAAACGTCATAAAAAGCCTAGTTTTGTCTTGTTTAACTGATTTTGAGATTTAGTAGTACATTGTACAGTGTATTACATTAAAGTTAAAATTTTTTTGTTGTTGTTGTAGAGCAAGTGAGGACATGACATCATTCAGTCCTGAGTGTCTCCCAGTGTCCCATGACACTATTGAACATGCTATTGATTGGTTGTGGAATCTAGATCCCACGGCTAAAGTTGCCAGTACCTCAGTAGCTGAAGCTGTTCTCAGAGCTTTTGAGGATAAGCATGCAAGTATTTTATGTCATTGATAGCTAAAACTGTCTGAAGTTGTATTGCTAGTTGAAAGTTTTAAAGTAAATCAATTTCAGAATGGAGCTTAGCTAACAAACAAATAAAAATAATTTAAAGGAGAAAGCTTTTGTCAAAAGGTAAGGCATATATTTTCTTATATGAAAAAAAAAGAAAAAGAAAATGTCATCTATATGTCCTAGGTGAATTTTTCTTTTAAAAAATTCTCAAACTGGTTATTTTTAATTTGTAAGTTTTGCTTTGTTTCTACTGATATATCAAATTTAGACAGGTGTAAATGAGAAAATTTTAAATAACAATAATAATATTATTTCTTGTATTATGCAAGATTGAGGCAGTTTACCTCTACACTGAAGGGGCATCTGTTGAATGTGGGAAAGAGATTTTGAAACAGAAGGTTAGTTCCTAATGTTAATATTTATATGTAACTACAATAAAATATGATGTAGTGTCTACACCAAACTGATAGATTTTTTCAAAAACTATAAATATCTTCAAAATTAGAATGAATTAGTACCATAACAGTTTAAATATATAATAAAGACAAAGCTTACGAAAAATTCAGGCAGACTTATTCATCTGTACACATAATAACTAAAATAAACTTAAACTGTGTGCCATTTGTTAAATCTGTCTCTCTTCATTGTTCTTTGACGTAGTACTCTGCTATGAATTAATGCCTATTTTAAGGATTCATATGTCCCCCAAAAAATTCCCTGCTTACCCTCTATTTCACTTCTCTAAATCTATTGCAGCTGTTCTCTGTTGACAATTTCAGTACTCTGTAGGCCTTTACTATATTTGAGAAGCTTTTTAAAGTGTTATAATAAAAATAGAAATATTTGAATAATAAAGATATTTGTCTCACTTGTACGTTGTTTATCACCTAAATATCAAGAGCAGGCCAATCATAATAATGATCATCATAACTGTTAAATTACATGTGACTGCAGGTGGCTAATGCAGAAAGAAAAGCTCCTGTACATGTCATATCTTTCAACTGTGATTCCTCCGACACAATCAGTTTTTTAAAAGACTTTGTGAGAATGACAAGTGGAAGGTGAGTTTTCTATTTTTAATAATATATTTCAGGCTAACCCTAAATAATTTCTATGTAGCTGAGGAAAACTTGAAAACAATAACTTACCAAACTTTAACTTTGAAATTCACATGTGATTTGTTGACACAGATAAATAAGAAGGCAGCACAACTTATTAATATTTTATTTTTTGTTTCTTTATAACTCAAAAAACATTAATTTTTTCTAAAATGCTAATTTGATTCCTACGAATGGCAATCCAAACAAGGAATTGATTTTTTAATATATTCTCAAGGTTTCATGCCTATGGCCTAATAATGGAGTTAGATATGTATGAAACACAACCTCTAGAGGGCCAAACAAATCGAGCAAACACAATTCTTAGAAAGAAAACAATTGGTGGCATTCCACCAGGAGCCGGTGTCAGAGAAGATGTCATCTTGATATTTGAGGAGTTAGAAGAGGCGCGAAGCAATCTGACTCAAATTAGAATTCTCATTGATAAAGTTCCAGAGCCTGGTAAAATTTCTGCTGGTAATATATTTCAATCTTTTATTTCAACTGAAGACCAAAACTTGGCTTCAGTGTTGTCTAATTATGTTCAACCAAATTGAACTTTGTATCAATTGTTCAACCAAATTGAACTTTGTATCAATTGTTCAACCAAATTGAACTTTGTATCAATTGTTCAACCAAATTGAACTTTGTATCAATTGTTCAACCAAATTGAACTTTGTATCAATTGTTCAACCAAATTGAACTTTGTATCAATTGTTGAGCCAGTGCTTCTTGTCCCCATTATTTTTCACCTCTTATTTAATTCTATGTTCCTTTTAGAAATTTAAATATACAATATCCTGCCAGCATAAACATTAAAAATATCCTGATACTAAATTGAAGGCTGTAAAATAAATGACCTACCGCATCAAATGATGTACGCAGGAGAGGCCTGTTATATCACAAATTAACAAATTCATTATTCTTTCAATTTTAAGTAATTATTTTCATAAAGTTAATTAAAAGTGAAAATAATTATTCTTATTTCACATTAGTTTATTTTTATTTTATTTTGTTATTTAGCATTTCATATTTTTTACTAAGGAAAGATAAGTATTTCTATAAAGTATTAAGTGTATATTTATTCTTATATGCAGTTTAATGACATGAAGAAAGCAAAGGGTTCACTTGCATAAAAGTGACCCTTTGATTTGACCCTGTTTTAGACGGCCAACTGGTGTGACATGGTGACCTCTTGTCTTACACTTAACATTTATCTTTAACTCATAATATCTGTTGATGAATTAAAGGCACCAATCTAAAATATCCAATGTACAATATTTAGAGTAATTTAAAAGTTTTGATTGAAAGATCATCAATCTCTTCACCTTGTAAAAAAAATATTGTATTCCATCAAGTCACTAGTAGTTTACCTGGCTTAAATCTCAAACCTTGTTTTTTAAATAATTTCCATCACCAACTTCCTGTTGTATGAACTATGGGTACTTAAAAATAATATAATTAAAAATGAAATCATTTTAGATGAATCTTCTGAAATCAAAAGATCACTGTCATCAAAAGATGAGCAGTACATGAGCTCAAAGGAATGGCTAGATGTTTATGGCCTGGAAGTTCGTAAGCTAGGACTGTATGATGTCCTGTCCACTGTTGCCTTTAAACACCAGGACGGTGTCATAGACAGCATGCACCCACCAAACCCAGAGCCCCCAACTGACGCTGTGAGTATTGTCTCAGTTTCTCCCAGTCTGCTACCAACATTGCTGATATAAAACAAAAGCATTCCTAGACAACATTCACCATACATATTGCCATGTAGAACACACTTCAAATATAATGTGGAACTATAGGACTTGGTTTAAAATATCCCTAAAATGACATAGTAATAAACCATGGATAAGCATGGGATGCAATAATCTCCTGTATTGAAGGAGCATCTTTAATAGATAAAATAGTTAAAGAAATAACTAATTCTTAATAATAAAAACGTTAAAATCCATTAAAAAATTATATTTAAAATTAGCCACATTCCTATACTACTTGGTTAGTATCCCTTCAAGGGGAACTACTTACATAGATGATACTATGCCAAGATAAGATGTGCAGCCAAGAAATAGCTTTTGGTAATGAATAACTATGACATGCCATAAAACTTAATGTTTCAAGACATAGCCTCCATTACATATTCAGATTATAAGCCAGAAGTTGGTCAACGCCCGTTACTGTGAAAAGTTTCCTGTGGTTAAATGGAGAGATGGCCGCATCGTTCATGTACAAGTTACACCAGATGTTCACAGGAGCTACGAGGAGAAAGTTCAGGTTGCACTGAACAAAATACAGCAGAGGTAGGAATTGTTTAAATGTGCTCACAAAAATGTCATTACTTAAATATTAGACATTCACTCACATTCTACCATTCAAATTTCTATTTTGCATTTTGCCTTGAATTCTACATCTTACAGTTTTTGTTCTTGTTTTTTTTTCACTTGCACTTACAAAATTTGAGAGCTGTGATTATACTTGTTACTTGAGTTTGCAATTATTGAACCATCACAAAAATATTCTGTGAGTTTGTTCAGAACATAATTACTTTAAGATTGTAGAAGTCCAAACGTAGGTGCTTATTTGTGACAGTTAATTCACAGATTAAGAACATAATTACTTTAAGATTGTAGAAGTCCAAACGTAGGTGCTTATTTGTGACAGTTAATTCACAGATTAAGAACATAATTACTTTAAGATTGTAGAAGTCCAAACGTAGGTGCTTATTTGTGACAGTTAATTCACAGATTAAGAACATAATTACTTTAAGATTGTAGAAGTCCAAACGTAGGTGCTTATTTGTGACAGTTAATTCACAGATTAAGAAAACAACCAAATTTTTAAACCTTTTCAGTAAAGATTTTTTGCTCTTATATTTCAGGATAGACTGGCTAAATAAAGGAAGTCGGTCGCTGTTTGGTACCCTGGTGGAAGACCAGATGTACATTCTTATTGATACGTCTGACTCAATGAGACCAAGCTTGGGATTTGTTAAACAAAAATTATTAGTTTTAATGCAGGCAAGTCATATGTTGAACATTTAGTGAACAAAAAATACATGTATGTATCTCAAAGCTTATTAAAAACCTAGCATGTCAGCAGAGAGAATTTTCAAGCAGTTAAAAAATTCACATATATTTAGTGAGTAAGCTTTGTAGTTATGTAGGTATGCAATAGAAGATGAAGAGACCAACAGCTAAGTTCCACAAAAATCTTTTCTACAAGATTGTCTATTGGTAAGTAGGTCTCATTCTAGAGACGCAGCTGAAACTGCTTAGGGCAATCCTATCAACGTCTCTACTATATGCCAGCAAGATCTGCTTAGGGCAATCCTATCAACATCTCTACTATATGCCAGTAAGATTTGGACAAAGTACAGCAAACATTTTAGACACATAATCCATCTGCACCTAATTCACCTAAAATTGTTAACTATGTGGCTGAACTGTGCCTGATACACAAGCCCTACAACAAACTAACTTTATCAGCATCTGTAAACTCTGATTGGAAAGCCGAATGGAAAAGACATACTACAAAAATGCCAGACAACAGACTTCCTAAAAAACTAATTTTTGGTAAAACTTCCATATGGAGATGTTTTGCTTAGAAAAATGTTTAATATGTGACAAACAAAAAACATCTCAAAGTTACTGATTTTCTAGCTATGTCCAAAATTGAGTCAACACACAGTTACACTTAAAAACCATGTTTCTTACACTTCTGTTTTAAAGTTCTTTTATTTCTCTATTCCTTTTTCTAAATTAGTTATATTATAATATTTCATTTGACTTTGTTTAGGAACAGTTACGCCATAAGAAAAAGTTCAACTTTGTTGCCTTCAACTCAAAAGCTGCAGTGTGGAAAGACAGACTGGTAGAGGTCTCTGAAGGCTCCTTGCAGAGTGCATGGTCCTGGATTGAGAACCTGACCTGCTGGGGCTCAACCAATACATACGCTGCTGTTCAGATTGCCATGGCTGACCCTAATACACAAGCCATTTATCTACTGACAGATGGTCGACCTGATCAAGTAAAAAAATGTCTTTGTTTTTTAAGAACGAACGTTCAGCTGTTTGTTAGTGACAATAGTGACTTTTAAAGAACATTTGGTTAGTCTGTACTGGCTCATCATGATTGTTGAAAACTCAGTTAGCTGCCTTTTTCTTTAATTAATGTAATCTAGTTCTTTATTTCTTACAGATTCTCATTGGGGGATTTTATTTAAATTGAACTTAAAAATTGTCTTATTGAACTTTATAAACTTTTAAAAAGGTTGGGCAAGTCTAAATTTCATACTTGCAATTTGATTTAAAATATGCCACACTGGTGTAACCTCTTTGTTATGTTTTTACTTATTAATATATCTTGTTGGCGTTCTCTCAATACATAACCTTGCATACAATAATCCTCTGAAGAACTGGTTTCAATAAAACAACTTTAATATCTACACTATGCACATAACATATAAAAAATAATTTGAGGTTATACAACGTGGAATACTCAGCCACACATCCGCCATGACACCAGAATTCTCTAACACTGACCTTGACCTTTCGCTCACGTGACCTCTACGTCATCCAACTCATGATACACACGTGACAACTGGTTTATATAATTTCTCCATTCAGCCACCAAAGTCAATTCTGGCCCAGGTTCAAATGCAGAAGAGTATCCCAATACACACTATCTCTTTCAACTGTGATGATGTGGAGGCCAACCAGTTCCTTTACAGCTTGTCAGAGGCCACTGGTGGACGCTATCATTATTTTTCTGAGACTGGACCACCTGTGGACCATCCAAAATCTTGGCAGGTAGGTTAACAGGTTGGTTAACAGGTAAGTTAGCTTGTAGTATAATTAGTAGTTTAACGTTTGAGTTAAAATTAAGATTTTGATAATGGACCAGATTTATTTTAGTTGAACTTATCTGGCCTAGGTGTTGTTTAATTAAAGATTTAATCACTTTAAAATTTATTCCAGAATTTAACCATCTTTCTTCTTTCACCATAAAACTGTTACTTATCTTACTTTTAAAAAATCACTTTCAACCGTGCCACACCACTGAATGCTAACCATTATCATATCATTTGATTTGAGAAAACTTTCAAATATTTCAGAATTTAATAGTAAGTACAATAATAGCTAACTGGAATATTTTATTTTATTCAGAGCATGGATATTCAGCTGCTAAAAGATGAGATCAAACGAGGTTTGGAAAATCTGGATCAGCTAACAAATTTAAGAGATGAATGTACCAGATTGGCTTGGAAGAGGGAGACTGATTCTCTTAGGCAGAGCATTAACTCTTCAAGGTCATCTCTCAGAAACTTTGTGTTTTATTGTAGTTGTGCAACATTTAATTTTTATTTACTTGTGATTTTTTTATTTACTTGACCAAATGGAATATAAACTTTGAATTAGGGTGTAATATAAATTTAAAAGGGTTGGACTATCACATATCTTTTATTAAACAATCTGTGTTAAAACTATGTAAAAAAAAAGCTTTAATTATAAATAGACTAATTATATATTTACATTTATTTAGCAAAGCCAACATCATTTTTAAAATACAAAATGCTTATATATTACATTTCAATAACATATGTGTACATGTATAAATACTTTAAATCCAACTTTTGACTTTAAAAAAAGACACAACCCCTGAATTTCTAAAAATATTCTCTGTAGACCACAACTTCATATTAGTTTTTAATACATTATCTTGTAATGCCTGACCTGTTTCTTTCAATTTCAGAAAATCAACTGAGGGTTCCTATGTTTCTGCAGTACCCCCATTGGATCCAAAAGATCTCTACAGACCAGATACACCTATGAGATCATCTCGAATAAGTCTGACTCACAGACCTTTGAGTGCACCACCTTCAGTATCTCCAGGGTTTTCTTTAAGTCCACGTTATACACCTTCCCCTCCCAAAAAGCATCCACACTCGGCTCGTGATAATCGGGGTTATGAAAGCATGCAGCAATCAGCAAGGTCACCAAGAAGACTAAAGAATGGAAAAGTCACCTTGTCCAAGAAGATACTTTATGCTGGTAGGTTATTAAAAAAATGTTTTGTATGTTCTAATAATTAAGTTTGTTTGTGCGATCATATTGAAAGAAAAATTAAAAAATGTTTTTATAAAATTTGTAGTCTTTTGTTGTCAGCAATAAAGCTAACGTATAATGTCCAGGCCTGACAAATTAGTTAATGTGACAATTTTTGATAATTTTGACACTTATCAAAAGTACATCCCAGATTTATTTAAAGAAAATTATTCTAAATAGAATCTTGCCCATTATTATTAATGTTTGACAATGAGAGAGAACTTTTGTAAACTGGGAGTTTTACCAGGATATCAACATGAGTTTTATACTCAACATTCATACTTGGAAAAATGATTTTGTAAAAACCACATCACTGGATGCTTCAGAATAAATAATAGCTTAAGTCAGTTGGCACTGACATAGCAAGGGGCAGATACAACTATGCTTATCAGATTTCAAAAACATATCAATCCACATAATAAAGTTTATAATTATTAAGAGTTTTTTTATAGGACCAATGATAACCGAAAGACCTAACATTTTTCTTTTAATCTTAATGATCAAGCTAAAGCATCTGGAAAACTCGGTAGGCCATTTACTAATCATTTGGTTCATGTAATCAAAAGAGTTTTGAAATTTGATTTCTTTGTTTTAAAAAAAATAATAATCGAAACTTGATTGTTTTATTCTTTTGTTTTTTTGGCCTATTTCATGTAATTTATCGTTTAAAGCCCCATAAGGTTTTCGGTAAACTTCCGCCTCAGTCCCATAAGGATTTCCCGTTTATTGCAATCAACTGGTTATGAAATGTAAAAAATTGCAGAAAATGTATTTATATTATTATTGTCGTACTGACTTCATCTTTTAGGATAAGAATGGTTATTTTATGCATTCAAAAGACCATCTTGAGTTTAATACTATTTTACCTGTAGTTTAGTACTATTATTTTTTACAAAAAAAAGGATAGAAAAATCACATCTTCAAAAAAAACGTATAAACTACCACAAAACTTCGCCAATCAAGCGATAACACTAGCGAAGGGAACTGCTGCCATTTCCGGAAGTCCACTTAAGCTTCTCTCACTAAATGAAGAATTTCTACTTTCTATGATTTCATTACTAGAGCGCTATCAAAGTGCGCATTACCATGGTTTGGGGCATTAAACGTTATTTGACATTTTTGAAAATCGTTCCTGCTTGTTTTACAAGTGTGCCTTAAAGAGTGTCAAACATTTTATTTCAATTCACTAAAAATTAAAAAGATCCCTTTAAGCACCCACATTTTATTTACCTTATCTTTTCATTTGTGTTTCTATGTAAAGTTAAAAAGGGTATTCACTGATTTAAACTACATTTAGAAAAATGTGTCAAACTATTTATGCCAGTTTGAAAGAAAAAAAAAGAATTAGATTCTGCAAATGTTTGACAAGTTTAATCTTAAGACATATCATTATTAATTGTTACAAATAAGTAACAAATGCTTGAATTTGATGTATTTTGGCATTGTAAGTAATAGGTAGTAAACTAGGACTCTTGGTGAAAACAATCAGATCCAAATGATTATAATGATATCTATACAAAAATACTTTTTTCATGTAATGCATTAGTAACCTTTTTTCTGACAGGACACACAAGAACCAGTTTACTCCGAACTTTGAGCAGCAGCGGAAGATTTTCTCCCAGTGAGTGGCTGCTACCAGAAACCAAGAGTTTATTCCAGCAACAAGCGGAAAGACAACGGCAGATAGCACAACGTCAGTTGATTCACTGTTAGAAAAAACAACCTCAGTAGCCAACTCTAACATTCACTTTAAAAATACTGTTACATCACTGCCTTCAAATATTTAACAATATAATAATATTTCAAAAATTTTTATTTCACCAATCCTTTGACTTTTTCTTACAGAAAATGAAATTCTTGAAGAGCAGAGAAAAAAGAAAGTTAAAGTCCTTGCCAAGTGAGTACTTGTAGAGTTTTAAGACTTTTAAACTGGTCAGGAATTAAATCAAAGCAATTTGAGAATTAGGTATGTTTAATTCCTGTTATGTAAAAAGATGCACTAACCTTTATATTAGTGATGTCATACCATATGAAATAACAGACATTGCATTTCTCAAAATTAGAAATGGTTATCAATTTTATCATTATCATAAAACTATCACAAAGTAAAATATTCTTCAAGTTACATTTTCAGATACACATATTTAAATTACTCTAATATTTAAATCATTATAATCTATTATGCATTAGCTCTAAAACCATTGTACACAAAATATAACAAATAGGCACAGAAAAATAAACTAAATTAAACACTTCACATTGAAATATGAGGATGAAAACAAGTTGTCTTACAAAGTGTCCTGTCTTTATTTCTCAGAGCCAATGAGATGTCCTCCAAGCAGTGGCTAAGCAAGCACGGATTAATATCAAAGAAACTTACCATTCTTGATGCCCTGGGTCCTACATTTGTGCCACTCAATCCAAAGTATATAACAATATTAGACAAATATGTCATGTCCAAAGTCTTTGATGAGGTCAGTCTTACTGGATATCTTTCTCAATGTTCACTTTTTACTTTAAAAAAAATCTAATTCTATATCTTCTCATGAAATCTATAATTAAATTTTTTTATTTAAGTCCTGGATAAGCTGAGGCCATAATGATTTTGATGCTACTAAAGACATGAAATAGTGATACAATTTATCTTTCAGATTTTGCCCCTGGCTCATGTATCAAGAAACCATCAAATTAGGCTAATTAACCCTCTAGGTGTTAACCTCGAAGAGTATGAAAAGAAAGTTCAAGTAGCAGTGGGAAAATACAGAAAGTAAGAGTTAATATTGTTACTCTAGTGCTTTATCTCATCATTAGACACCATTCATAATATTCAAGGTGGTTGAGCGGCATGTGAGCTCGGCTGGTGTGCCGAGGGTCATGGGTTCGAATCTCGTGAAGGCAGATATTTGTTCCAGGGACCAAGGGTGTGCCTGAGTTCACCCAGCTCCAAATGGGTACCTGAAACTATTTAAGGAAACAAAGGCGGCTGAGATATTGTGTGCTACCTCACAGAGGCGTAACAGGGTTTTTGATGCCCTTGGCTAATTTATTTTTGGTGCCCTTTATTTAAATAAAAATTTAAAAATTAGAGATTTAACTGTGCCCTTTTGAACTGGTGCAGGCCGGCACCCTTGGCAACTGTCCCAATGCCAAGCCATTGTTACTCCACTGCTCCCTCACAGCTTTGGCCTATGAACTCTGCGTCACTTGCCAATATGATCATAGCAGAATGTACGATGCAATAATCTTCTGTATAGAAGGAGAGTCTGTAACAGATGAGACATAACTCTAGTGGTTCATCTCATCATTAAATACCATTCATATCTCTAGTGATTCATATCCTCAAGTCATTAGACACCATCTAACTAAAATATTTACATCTTTAAAAACCAAGTTTTTTTCCAAGTGCTTTTTTGAACTCATTCATATGAGAAAGGAGGAATTATTAATTACTCGCTGCTGCACTGTTATCAAAATTTGCTCTATCTAAATCATGATATCATCTAATTGACAGACTTTAACTTTACCATAGAGCATAAATTCACCATCAATTTTTTGTTCTTTTTTTCAGACGACTTAACAAAATTGTGTGGAATGCCCTCTCTAGTTCAGCTAAAGAAGAGTAAGTACTCAACACAATGTATTATCAACCTTTGCCATTAGTTTATAACTTTAAAAGTGTATGAGACTTTAGAATCTTGTGTTAGCAAGTCAACATCAACAGGTGTTTCTAAAAGATTCACCTTGAATTATCTCCATATTATTAATATATCAGTCAGAATTGTATATAAAGAGCGAAGGTATAGGGTTCGTAAGTATAGGGTTCATAAGTATAGGTTTCGTAAGCATAGGGTTCATAAGTATAGGGTTTGTAAGTATAGGGTTCCGTTTTTAAAGTTTTCCCTTTAAACTCATTGCAACTTGAAGAATTGTGATTAGAGAATTAGAGATAGAAAATTATTTTGTGTTTCTTCCACTAAAGGCTCAACTCTGATCAGCCAGTTTCATTTGAAGAAAACAAAGAAAAGCTCCTGAAGTACCTGGAGATAGATGACTATTGGCCCATCAGAGAAAAAGATATAAACTTATTACTGAAGGAAATTGCTTACGGGGAAAAATACATAGCTCAGTCCATCGCTATACGTAAGGCAGCCTCAGGTGAAGATGAGGAAGATGAGAGAGATTCCTTTGACCTGGTCCCAAAGAGGTCAAACTCTCCAGTCTATTCTGACCAAATTAATTCTAGCCCTCGTGAAAAATCAGATCGCAGCACCAGAAGTTCTAAAAACAAAGAGGTTAGTTCCTATTGAGACAAGATATGTCACAGTTTGTTTGTCAGATACTAAAAAGCATCATGAAGATTTACAGTTATGTTTGAGTGTAATTTATAGCTTCAAGCACATTTTTATCAAGATGCCTACTGTAAAATCTTTGTTAATTTGTTACTATGTTCTATTGAAAATATAAAATTCTAATTAGTCTTAAATAAAAGTAATACTCTATTCTCAGGTTTATTTTTAAAAATAATTTCCTTTCTTTTAATCAGTAACCTCTTTCATAAATTTTACATGTGAAATTTCCTGCCTTTAAAATCTGGACTGAAATATTTTTTCACTTTACACTATTTTTTAAAATATGGAAGTAAATTTAGAAATATTTTATCAGCACTCCTTTGTTGTAATTTGCGTTCATGTTTATATTTATTTTAAAATGTTTAGATACTATTATTAAATTTCTGTAATGTCTAATCATGAAGTTCATGAACAACTTTACACCAATGTTAGCTGAAGAACCAACATTGGGGGATGTTTGTTAATAGAAATTATCCAAGGAAATTATACCAAAGAAGTGTATTAAAGGACTTATTATTTATATTACCTATACATGTAATGAATTAATATGACAAAAAACTAAATAAGGAAACTCACCAACTTTTTTCATGATAATTTAAAAAAAAATTAACTGAAGACAATGTTAACTTTGCTGATTCTTGCAGTTTTTTTAAATTTAAAAAAAGCAGGATTGGTGATGGTTGTGTTTTATTTAATTTAATTTAAAATGAAGTAATTAATAATATTTTAACTGGTATAGTTTATATTTAAACCATTTAAATTGCAGACTTTGATACTTAATTGTATTGATAGTTATGCTACAAAGAAATGAGAACAGTGGATTATTAATTGAAGTGATAATGTTTTTTAACCTTGGAGAGGCTTATGTTTATTAGCTGCAAATCAACTCATTTCTTTGTTTGAATTCATTCCGGTGTACTCAAGCTTGCCTTATTGTTCAAATTATTGTTATTCACAAATTTAAATTTTTAGTTAGTTAAGTAAATCTGAACAATTTTGTATGTTGAAGATTTTATGTTGACTTTCCATTTTATGTTCTTCGCACCTAAAACCCTTGCACGCTTTTTAACATTTATCTCAATATAATAACATTTTAATTTCTGCATCCTTTATGAATTATTCTGGCTTTTCCATGATTATTTATATTCTTTTTCTTCTTCAAGTATATTACAGTCTTTAAAACTTTGGGGAACTCATATTTTTACTTATTTTCAAAGGTTTTATCTAATTAGCTGCTTTTTTCTCCATGAGACACCTTGAGCAACATAAAATGCAAGTTTAAACTTAAATAATTGGATTTTAAAAAGTGAACAATATTTAACTTTGAATGAATGTCATCAATTAACAAAAATATTTAATGAATACTCTTTAAAACATGTCTCTTTCAAAAATAATCCTTCACATAAAAATATTGAATTTTTACATAAGGTATTTAATCATTTTATTAGGTAGGAAAGGTAGTTCTTTACTTTTCAACGTCAAATTAATCCAGATGCTGATAAATGCCATCCCATAGTGTTATTGCTTAAATATATATTATTATTTCTATAGCATCTGTTAATTTATTATTAATTTTTTACTATAATAAATTTGCTACGTTTTCAATTATTTTTAATTCAGTCTTTCCTTTTTAAAAGTATAACAGTCATACAACATTTTAAATAAAGTACTATGGCAGTTTACCAGCCTTACACCCTAGCCATTTGAATTCAAAGTTAATGTCATGTTGAAGGGGAAATAGTTCAGTTTAATTTTGGTAGATATAATTAAAGAACGAGGCAATTCATTGCATGCATATATTAATTAGGTTATTTAAACTAAAATTGAGTGGATAAAATTTTAAAACATATTAAGGGAAGCAAGATTCATTCATCATTAAGTCTTTCATATAAATTATATCTTTAAAAGCACAATGGCTGTGATAAAAATTGTTTTGATTTACTTTTTAAAATATTAGTTGATTCATTAATACAAACACTCATGCTATGTTTTTCTACTATCTCTTCATTTCATTTTTTATATAATGAGTAAAATTATGGGCTGAAATTTCAATATAAATTAAAATTTAAAAGACCAGATTTTAAATTATCAAACACATATGAGCTCACTTTCCTTCCTGGATAATTATTATAATGTTTAAATGTTTTAAAAATATTTTAAAAATATTTTTAAAATATTTATATTGGATAAAAATCAAATGAGCCAAACTTAATAGGTCTATTTGCCCACCTTTTTTTTTAGTGCCAATAACTCAGACCTACTTATATATCTTTTAAATTCTCTTTGATGTTTAAAACACCATTCTTTTCTATTAATTCCACTAACACATTTTTAAAGTGATATGAAGGAAAATATGCATATCTAAATTATAGCCCTTTCTATTTAGATGGCCAGTTGTTTTTTTAATTCCAAATTGCGTTTGATTGAGCCAGATTTTTTAATACAAATTATAAATATCTTAATTTTTATGACATTGATTCCATTACTTAAAATAATTATTTTTATTTTATTATACTTTTATTATAAAAATTAAATAAGCTATGAATTTCAAATAAACAGTAATATTATAATTTATATATAAAGTTTGTTCTTTTTTTATTTAGTAATTTTGTGTTTTACCATAGCAATAGTTCTGTTTGAATTTTTTTTTAAAAAGATAGCTAACTACAGAAGGCCTACCCCCTTGCATTCACAGGTTTTTCCTTCATATAAACTCATTAACATGTGACAAAATGTGTGTTTTCTTACAAAATATATATTAATACAAACAAAAACAACTACTGTATTTATAAAATGAAACATGGTGCAATATGTAATGAGCAGCAAAACTTGATATAAACAATAACCTTACTTAAAAAATCAATCTGGGAATTCTAGCAAGGAAGTCCTTTTTAAATATTCATCATTTTTAGATTAAACAAAGTACTGAAGAAGTGTTTAAGATAAAAGATGCAGAAATTCTAATAAATAATGGGAGTTTTACATTGTAAGTCTATTTAATACCTATTATATCAATAATACCTATCAACCTGTTAAATTATATAAATGCTAACAATTCTATAAATTTTTTATCCAGTCTTTGTATCTTGTCAAGCTGTTCCATACCACTTCCATCATCTTTCACGTTCCCTTACTTGTGTTTTTTTCTGTGTCCAACTAACTGAAAAACAGATTTTTTTTTGTGTGCCCCATAACCTCGTGGTCATAGTGGGTTCTAATGTTTCCATTAGAACTTTTTCAGGGCTTGGTAGACCTTGGCAGCGCCCATCTCCTCTCCAGGTCAGCGGAGGACTTTTTAGCGATAGTCATCATCAACATTTTTATTATGGCTTTAACGAGAGTTTGATCCCACGCCCCTCAGCTTGTGAGGCGAGCGCACTATTGACTTCGCTATCCAGATTATATCTTCACAAATGCTTTATAATATCAACACCCATCATAACACTTTACATTTATACATGGTTCTGGTTTTCATTTAGTGTTTTGAAATACGATTTAAAATAATTAAAATAATAAAGTGAGAACTGATTTAGTGCAAGGCTCACTTTGTTTCACATAAAAAATATAGAGGAGAATATGCATTTAGCACAAACTATTTCAAACTTGATAAAACAATAATATTAACATGTATGGCGTACATGAGCTACATTTATATATCAATAACGATCAGATTGTCAGTCTTGAAAGTAAAGTTTGAAAAGAAAAGTCATGAGTGCAGTATTCTCATTGTTCTCAATGTAGTAAGTTATAAATATTTTGAAATCTGTCCTCATCATAAGCTGATAATAACACATGACTTAAATTTAATCTATTTATTTGCAACATTTTCAAAAGAAGTTTTCTAGGATGGCCATCTAAATAATCTCCCTACTTACATACCTTCCTGTATTTACTGGCATTATACCTTTAAGATATAATGTGACAACAACCATATGTTAAACTAGCAATTTTTGAGACCAACTCAACCATAGTTACATTTTAAATTCATTAAAATTTAATGAAACTACCAAATTTCTAAGCTGAAGAGATAGGGAACAATATAAAAGCTATTGTTTCACAGAGCAGACTTCCATTTCTGTATAAATAATATTTTAGAGACATTGCAAATAAATGTATAAATATAAAGCTTTGAAACTAGATAATATTACAAAGCTCCATCTGAAATGTTCTGAATTTAAAAAAAATTCTTAGCATATTTTCAGCAGGTAAATGAAAATATAAAAAAACATAAGACACTGTTCAGGTGTCAAATTCAAAGCTACAATCCTGTTCTCATATTTAATTTTTTTTTAAACATAAAAACCAAGTTTTTGACTATAAATCCTTTATATGCCAGACATAACTAAAAGAATGTTCATTATAATACACAGCGCAAGACAATAAAAAAATCCAAAATTTTAGTTATGTCTCATAAAACATGCTTAATATAATGCGCACGGATCGGGAATATATTTTTTTAAAAAGTATCGTCAATATAATACGCTCCGAATCGTGCAACAGGAAAGTATTAAAAAGATCGTTCAATATAATATGCAACGCAACACTCTATCTCAAAAATTAACTTGATACATAGAGATAAAATTCAATAATTTAATTACAGTACATGCGATTGATCAGAAATTTTGATACTTTATTTTTATCATTGGCACGAGTCTGCCTGCAAAATTTCTGGTCCCTAGCTTACGAGGAAGTGGGTTAAAAATCGATCAAAAGTTTTTTCAGCAAACAAACAATCAATCAAGGCCTCAAGCAGACACCACGAGATAATATAAAGGATTTAAAAAAGTGATTGATTTAAACTTAATAGGAGGACCTACACAAGAAGTGACAATCAAATCTTTGCAAATTGGAGATTAGCTTTCAATATCTGTATGGGTGCATTTTTTTGGAGAGAACAGAATAATTTTTAAAAAACCATGATATTTGTAATCTTTAGCTTTCAAATTATTAAACTGTTAGAGGTGTTTTTAAGGGAAATATAAATTACAAAAACAAAAAATATGGCTTCTTAATTTCTTTCACCTGTAATGCATGATTGAATAACTATTTCAATCATTCAGAGAAACAATATTACATGTACTTATTACTTATATTTATTAAAATATTTGGTTTTTCCACCTTTTTTATAAGTTTTCAAAGATGAAAGTTAAATTAAATTATATAACTGTACTCTCCTACTTATAAACAAATTTTAAAAATCAAGAAAGAAAAATGGTAGCATACTCCTTAATACAGAGTATTTGAATACTGTAATTTTAAATTTTACAATTATTTTAACATGGTACCATCTCAAAATTTAAGAATTAAAATTTTATCTTTATTATTAATGTCATTTCTTCTAAATGAACTTAAATTTATGTAATGATTCTACTAACAATTTTAAAAATAATTTAAGTTTTGATCATTTCAAAAAAGGTATAAATTTGAATTCGATATCTAATCCAAATTCTTGTTTGTCTTTGAAGGACTTGGATTCAACTATGGAATCAGTTGAAGACAATCAAAAAGTCAATGAAAATACAGAATCCAGGAAGAAAAAGATCACCATGACACTGACTCCATTCAAAGGTCAAAGGGTAATAGCGAGAAATGACAAGGATGGGCTCTACTACCCAGGTAAAATTTTAAGGGCTTTTTAGTCGTCACTCATTTTCCTGGAATGACGAAAGTCTTAACATTAGTCATTGATATAATGGATGAGGTCGGCTTAGTGGCAGTAGAGCAATGCTTTATTTTATCTTGCTCATTTAAGATTATCAATGATTTGTTACAAATGTGTAGATGAAATGGGTTGTCTGAACAAACCTGGATAACCAACAGACTATCAAAATTCAAAAGTCCGACAAAATGAAAGATTAGACATAATCCATGTATATGCATAGGATGCAATAATCTTCTGTATAGAAGGATCGCCTATAATAGATAAGATTATAATTGTTTATTTTTCAGCTAATGATCTTTTTAGCATATTATACGTAACTGAAGTATTTTGTTTAATCAAGTTTTTTCTTTTGTTTTTTTTTAATGAAAAGATAATGGATTCAAATAATTTTGGGTTACACAAATGAAAAAAATTCCTTAGATGTGATTAAAATCTAAAATATTGACTTTATTTCACCACAGCTGTGGTGATAAAAGCACCTGACATTCGCCATGCAGTGGTTGAGTTTGACGGCAAAGTGACTGCTACTGTTTTCACCCGTTATGTTATACCAGTTGGTGGAGCTGTAGCCAGGGCTGCTCTTTATGTAAGTCAGCATCTAAGTCATGTAATGATTTCATTAAAAAAAAATTAAAATGTAATGAAAAATACTGCAACTTAAATAACTTTAGTATGGTATATTTCTTTGGCACGTTTAGGCTCTTTGATGTTCCTTTTCTTGGATGTAAATTTGAAGAAAGTTTGTCGTGTCAATAAATAATCTTTTATATTTGAATAAATTATTTACAATTGCTACCTATAAAAAATTCATTAAGTTTTTAATATAAACTATTTCCACATTTGCATCAATTTTATATTTTTAAAGTGTCTTTGATGTCTGAGTTTGGAAACATTTTTTTTTAAAACTTAAATTAACAAGCGACAATTTTTGAAAATTAGCTGAAAATAAGATAATAATTTAATATTTTAAAAAAATATTTTCCAAGAGAACTACTACCATTTTCTCATCTAAAAGATATCTTCTAATTTTTATTTTGTTTACTATTTCCCTTAGGGAGGAGATTATGTCCTCATCAGAGTGGTTAATCTTGAAAATGAGAATGAATGCTACGTTCCTGCCAAGATTTTAAAGAGTGATCATGCATGCCTTGCCTGCAAATGTTACACTGTTGTCATGTATAATGGACAAACTGCAAGTTTAATTTGAAACATTTTTTTTCTTAGATATCATTTAAGGTTATCTTTAGTGTTCTTCTTAAATAAATCACCTTGTTTTGTCTTTATATTTGTAAAGTCAATAATTTAATCTTATTTAAAAACTTTTAATGATTTTCATTGATTTATTTTCAAAAAATTTATTGGAACTAATTCTTCATTTAATTATTTTTTAAATAAAAAAAAAGCAAGTGAATATATTTTGTAAATGTGTGTTATTTTGACAATTTTTAAATACCTTCAGACTGTGTGTGTACTTATAGGCCTGAGCTATGTCTGTATTTAAATATATATATATATAAAAATATAAAACTATATATAAACATATGTGAATAATAATTCAATTAGTAATGCCATTTTGTTTTAATGGGCCAAATTATTTAAATGTAAGAAAAAGAGATTTGAGTTGTTTTTATAAATCTTTTTTGTCTTCAAGAAATGTCTTCAAGGCAAGAAAAAATATCAGAAAATAGCCTTACCCTTTGCAGATATAATTTTTTTCATAACTTCATTATGTATTTAGCTTACTCTGATAATCTTTAACTTGACAGGCATCAACTTCAAGGAAGCATCTTGTTAAAATCAGCAAAGAGAGATTTGATTTGGCGTTCAATTTCCTGACCCGGCAAGAAGAGGAAATTAAAGAAGAGTAAATCTTTTCTTTTTTTACTTTTCCTTAACTCTTTTTGAAACCTAATAGTTGACGATTAGTCATATATTTTTCAATGAATTCAAACAGTGAACTGTTCATAAATAAAACATACACTGACTTACTTCAATATTATGTATTTTTACCACGTTTTTATTAACTCACTTTCGTTCCTGTGTGTCTGTCCACAATTTTTCAAATCTGCCAACGTAAAATTAAACCACTTCTGATGGTCCTAGATCTCAAAATTTTACCACAGATAGATCTTGGATGACAATGCATTGTATCAAAATTGCAGATCGATCGAATGTACCATTATTAAATTATTGAACTTTTTAGTTTATCTATATATAAGCCTATGTATTATCCGTCTGCCCTTGTTTACATTACATTCACGTGCCGAATTCACACCAACCCCAACCATAAAAACCATGTTTAACATCAAGGGGAGATCAGTCATTTCCAGTCTGTAAATGTTTGTTGGGCAATGCGTATTATATTTGAACATAATCAGTACTTCAAAACTCACCAAAGCATACACTTAGACTAAAAAGAATAAAATAAATAGAAGTAAAAAAAAAGGTTTTTAAAGCCAAGTTTTTATAAGTGGACTAAAAAGAAGAAAATAAATTTTTAAAATTTTAAATAAGGGGCCGTCCATAAATGACGTCACGCACCTAGGGGGGAAGAGGGGGGTCACACTTTTGTGACGTTGCGTGACGAGGGGGAAGGGAGGGGGGTTGAAGAAATGTGACATCACATCAAAAGGGTAACTTTCAATAAAACTTCCACTGAAATATTTGGTCGCTTACAATTTATTTAATGACTTTAAATCAGTGCTTCTCAATGTGCTGGTCGGTAGGCCATCAGACGCTGGTTGGCGTATGCTATCAAGACACGAAAACTAAATCTAATTATAATCCTTAAGTTTGAGAATCCTCAAGATAACATATGAAATTGTTACACTGCGTCTTTTGATGTTGACATCAAAGCATTTGTGATCTAACCGCAGCTCCGTTTGGTTCTCTCATGCCCGTTACCACAAAATATGCAAGTTTTTGTATGCGTTACCAGACTCTAGGTCCTGCTCACGTGACTCGGGGATTTGGGGGAGCGTCTTTAGCACCCCCCCCCCAAATGCTACTGGTGAGTTTTACAAGCATGACAAGTGTCTAAAATCGATTTGAATAGGATTATGTGTAGATATCTTAAGTCAAAACGACACGGAATATCCTTTTTCTTTAAAAGGGGAGGGGGGGAGGGAATCTATTTGATAGAATTAAAAACGTTTTAAGTTTGATATAATTGTTCGATGGTTTTTGATAAAACGCCCCTGGCCATCCTAGTCTTCTAGATCAGTGCATCTCAAAGTGGTGGTCCGCGGACCGATGCCAGTCCGTGGGCCATCCGCTGACGGTCCGCAGATGTTCTCAAAAAAGGACAGAAAAAATTGTCAGTGCAGGGAAAATAGTGCACCGGTCCCTGGTACTGGTACAATGGAAAAAATTCCTGCTGGTCCGCAATACTAAAAAGTATGAGAAGCACTGTTCTAGATATAATGGTAAATGAGCCCATTTAAAATTAGTCAAGTATTCATTAACTTTATTGAATGCATCAAATTCTTGACATTGCAATTCGAGAGGAAAACAAAACAATTTTTCTTCTTAGCTCTGTTTTTGAGGCATTAATTTTAAATATCACAGAAATGATACGTGATAAAGACAAGTCATGGGGATTAAGATTATTGTCACTCGTGTCAATATAAATGAAAGTAGGGTAGATTTAGGTGTCTTCATATAGTGCGTAGGTAAGAAATCTACATAGTTGTCAAATTTTTAAAAAATGCATTTTCTGGAAGGAACCTGTTTAATAATGGGCATATGTTCCAAGCGTACACGTACACATGACGTATTTTAATATATCTAGCGGATTGTAGTGGATGTTATATGTCCCAAATGAGTCTGCATTACCCCCAAGAATTCCCTTTTTGACCCCAGTTCAGGTTATTTACCTCTGTTCGCCGACCTCTGTCAGTCCATTGAGGGATTTAAAAAAAATACATTTTAAAAATGTTATTTTTAAATAATTTTTTTTTCTAAACAAAGACGTTAACCGTGATGATCAATAGTCAATGTTTAATTTGTATTCATTAAAATAAAATATAAGCTATGGATGTTAACATAGTTCGTTTTCTGAAGGCTGGTTAAACGTTTTTTTAAAATGATTCACGCGGGTTACGATATTACAATTTAGATCTTCACTAAATAAATAATAAATACTTAAATGACAATAAAAGTGATTTGAAATATTCTTATTTTCAAATAGAAAATAAAGTTGTTTTTTTTTGTTTCTTTGTTATTTTTTTGTTATTTTTTTTTGGGTCAAAGATTTGTGACGTATTTTTAGTGGGGGGGGGTCTAAGTTTTTGTGACGTCGCGTGACGAGGGGGGGGAGGGGGTCAAAATTCGGCAAAAATCGTGTGACGTCATTTATGGACGGCCCCTAAGTACTATGATGTAATATGACTAAAAACGTGGACGGGCGCTCTTTAGGCGTTTGGCTAAAATGATTAGGGTTTACAAATGACGAGTAAGAAAATGAGTGAATTGAATTAGTTAAGCCTGAGAAGCTCCTGCCTCACATTTTTAGTCATATTACATTATAGTACTTATTTAAAATTTTTGAAATTTATTTTTTTCTTGTTAGTCCGCTTATAAAAACGTGGTTTTTTAAAATCTTTTTTTTTACTTCTATTTATTAAGTATAATCTTTCTCTATCACTATCATTGATCAGAGAAAGATCTGAAAATATAGTCTTATGTAATATGCCTTTCCTAAAAAAAACACATTCATTTAATTTAGTATTTCTAAAATAATTTGTTTAGATGTCAGATGAATAAAGTACCCCATTCCTCATTTTTTTAAAAATCTTTAATTTGTATTTTATTTCAATTTTCATAAACTTACAAGCCAGAATGGAAATTGGCATTGCTGTTTCATTCCATAACATTAAAATCTGTAAATTACCTAATTACATTTGTTGCTCATCAGATTAATTTCTTTATTGCTTAAATTCTTGAAAAAAACATTAAAAAATGTATAAAAGCATATTATGGTGTTCATTTTTTGTTCTCCACTAGGGCCGAGGAAATCATTTACATAAAACCATGGAAAAATGAAGAAAAAAAGCAGAAAAAGTAAGATACCTAATAAAGACTCACACAAATTAGTATTTTTTTTTCTTCTAATTTTAAAATAGTAGGGGTTTTTTTAAAGTTAAATTCATAAGCTATAATAAAAAATATGTTGTTTCACTTACTGTTGGTTATGCACAAAACTCATGAATGTTAAGAATTTAAGAAAATTTCAGTGGTTTGGTCACTAGAAATATTTCTTGTATGTAATTTTCTTAAAACATTTTATTATGAATAGAGTGAAAAGTATCTTAAAGTTTTTTTGTTTTTTTTAATAAATGCTGTATCAAGGTTTTAATTCCTCAGCTTAATCAAGCAAGTGCCAAGGATGAATTTGTACACTAATTGTTTTCCAGATCACCTCCTAAACCAAGATCACCATCTAGTTCAACTTCTAGATCAAGATCAACTTCTAGATCAAGATCCATTTCTAGATCAAGGTCAACATCAAAATCAAGATCATCATCAAGATCAGCTTCACCACCTCCAAGATCAGCTTCACCACCTCCATCAAGCCCATTGCCAAGACCAAAGTCTCCATCAAGATCAAGATCTATTTCCAGAACAACATCGAGCCCTAAAGCAAGATCAATTGCTCGATCTAGGTCAACACCCGTTTCCAGTCCTGAATCTAGGAAAAGTACAAAAGCTGAAGAGTTGCGCCAAGAGATAGTAATAAATAAATTATTTCATTTTCTTTAGTTCTGTAAACAGGAAATTTTGATGTTTTTGAACCCTGTATTGTAATTTTTATGATTTATAAATTAATTTAAAAGAAATCAGAATACATTATTTTGACAATCTATTGACAGCACTATCATATCTATCGGCAGCACTATCATAGCTATTGACAGCACTATTATTTCTATTTACAGCACTAACATATCTATTGACAGCACAATCAAATCAATTGGCAATACTATCATATCTATTGACAGCCCTATCATATCTAATAGAAATGAATTAGAAGAAGGCTATGGTATAACTGACCAGAATATTTTCTAAGACCTTTCCTTAATTTCAAAAATGTTTTAGGTGTATCTTGGAATTTCTCACATTTATTCTGATTTTTTTTTACGTGATTGAAGTTTATTTTTACTAACCAAATGATTAATTTCCCCAAAAATGATTCCATTGAAACTTTTGGTAAAATATTCAACTCTCTTGGTGCTTAAGTTGCTGAAAATAATGTCTAAGTCTATAATTATAATATGAATTGTATGCTTTTCTTTCATCATATCATTTCCTTAGTTCTGATGGTAAAATATTTAGCTCTCATGGTGCTTTAGTAGCATTATACAGTGCGACCCCATTAAGTCACAGTCATTCGGGTCCATATTTATGTAATCGCGACTTAGGTGAATCGCGATTTCTCGTCACTAAGTACAGATTTCAGTGTGACTTATTGAGCGATAATAAAGGATCAATTACCGTATATACTTGTTCGCAAGCTGACCTTTTTTGGACAAAATCTAGGGGAAAAAGTTGGGGGGGGTTGGCTTACGAGCGGGCATTAACGTATTTCTGCATGGATATTGAATATCGCTGTTGTTATTGTAGATCATCAAAGTCCTTTTCTACATTCTACAAGATTCGACTGCTCTACCAGAAGCTATAATATATAATTAAACATCTGCACTTACCTTATTTAATCATTTTATTTATTTTTGTGAAAGTTTTAATAAATTGTTTTACAAATTTTGTTTTTAACAACGAATTTTAATGTACGCACTTTGGTGACTGTATACCAAAGAATTTTTTTTTAAATACCGGTAACTCTTGCCTAACAAAGAGCGCAAAGACAAAGATAGGCAGTACAAAGTAAACAATCATAATGACTGATTTAGCTTGTAGTTAAAAAAAAATTTGTACTATTTTGTTTAAGCTGTGTTATTATTTTTGGGGGGGTCGGCTTGCGAGCAGGTTATACACTTTTATTACTTTTCTCTTCCAAAAGTGTCGCCTTATGAACGAACGGGCTATAGAACGAGCATGTTACGATATTTTAGTTTTTCCTCGCTAGTATAAGACTTTAACTTATGTGTTGGTTTTTCCTGGTCTTTTGAAAATGATATTTTAGACAAAAAATAATTTTAAACAAGTAACTACAACTACCACGGCAAACAGAAACATTAAATTGCCGGAAAATCATACGTACATATTATTTATTGCTATGCTACGTCACAAAATTTAGAAGCCATGGAATTACAGAGACTTAACCGATTTTGCGAAATAACGAAGCGGGACGTAACAGGGTCACACTGTGCAATGTTTCAGTCCTTAATTATAATATGAATTGTTTGCTATTCGGTCATCAGATCACTTCATTTGTTCTGATGGGAAAAGAGCGAGGTGAAGACGAATCTGTCTACAGAAGTAAGTAATCAAACATTTTCATTTTATTGTCTCCCTTGTACTAAAAAAAAGAGTTTAGATCAAAATAAAATTGTGGGCAAATTGTTTACTATCCCCCCAAAAATAGTACCTCCCCCCCCCCACTTTGCATTTTAAATTCTGACTATGGCTGCCATTTGTAATTTGATAGACTTAAGATTTGGTCAAGTGATAAGAAGTTTCCATCCCCACAAAATGTGACTAATGCCAGGTTTGAGTTTCTTTGTCAGATCATTTTGGAATGTAACTCCTGCCAGTATTGCTACGTTAGTACTTTCATTTCCTTGGCTAGAAATTACTGTGTCTGACTCCAGCTGTTTAAAAAGAGATGTTTTACTTATTTAGATGTAAAGTTTACTTTAGGTCTGTTTATAGATATTTTTTCTAATTGAAAAAAAGTTATTGTTAAAAGCATTTAAATTTAAATGAACAAATTTAATAATGCAAAAAACAAGGAATGGTTCATTAAATGATGATATGAAAGCTAAACATTTATTTCATTGCCAGTATGAATTTGTTTATGACAGTCCCACCATTCTTGTTATTTTAGGAAGAGCATAATTAATAATATATGTTATTTTGTGTGGTGGGTGGCGGCATTTACATTGTAATCAGTGATTCAAATCAGTTAGGTTATATTGATATCCATTTAATATTTTTAAAAACATAGAAGTCTTTAGGATTTAGAAGTGAAACAATCTTTTCAATTTGGTGATCCCACAGGTGCTGTTCTCAATGCGAATTTCTAATTCAAACTACTCTACAGTCATTCACAACTTTACATCTCACAAAGACATTTTAGTACATTAAATAATTGAATCAAAACAGGCTTAAAAATAAATAAATTATCTTTTAATACTTGTGATGAGAATATTTATTTGCCTTAAATATGTTATTTTTGATTAACTGAATAAAAAAAGAAATTTGACATATTTTATAGCTCCTGCATGTTTTATCTAATTACAAAACGCTTGTCTCTGGTGAACTGTTTGCAGGAGAGCCAAAGCCCAACTTCCTGTTGAAACTGCGAAGAGAGTTGCCTCCTATTAAAGAGACTGAAGTCGATGCATTGGCCCGATGGCTAGACGATGGCTGGTATTACAGATGTAAGTTTTGTCGAACATTTACCAAGTATTATTAAAGTTAAAAAAGAAGGGTGGTAAAAAAAAGGTTTGGGTACGCAAGCAGGCAAGATGAAATACTTAACCAACTATAAGGAGAGGAGGAGGAGCCTGCAGAAAGTGAAAAATTAACCAAGGGGGAATTGATAGTTGATGATTTAATGACACAGCTGAAGGACACTTATTGATCAACTTGTTTTCATTTTTTTAAATCAGACAACTGTTGCGTGTATTGGTATGTTTTGATAGACCTGAGCCAGATGTTGTTAACGTGCCAAATTGGCTGCCAGCTACTAACAAAGCTGGGGATCTTTGTGCAGGGTTTACATCATATCTTAAATTATATTTCTGTCTGGACTGAGCTTTCAGGTCACTTTCTTGTGTGATATCAATAATAAGATAACATTCACCTCATTGTATCAACATATATAGATATACCATGCCAATATAGGACCAGCCTATATAGTCCTACAATCAAAATATAGTACCAGCTTATATAATCTTACCATTCCAATATAGGACCAGCCTATATAATCTTACCATCCCGATATAGGACCAGCCTATATAATCTTACCATTCCGATATAGGACCAGCCTATATAATCTTACCATTCCGATATAGGACCAGCCTATATAATCTTACCATTCCGATATAGGACCAGCCTATATAATCTTACCATCCCAATATAGGACCAGCCTATATAATCTTACCATTCTGATATAGGACCAGCCTATATAGTCCTACCATACCAATATAGGGCCAGCCTATATAACAATACCATCCCAATTTATGACCAGCCTATATAACAATGCCATCCAAATAAAGGACCAGCCTATATAACAATACCATCCTAATATAGGACCAGTCTATATAGCCCTACCATCACAATATAGGACCAGCCTATATAACAATACCATCCCAATTTATGACCAACCTATATAGTCCTACCATCACAATATAGGACCAGCCTATATAGTCCTACCATCTCAATATAGGACCAGCCTATATAGTCTTACAACTACAATATAGGACCAGTCTATATAGTGATACAATTACAATATAGGACCAGCCTATATAGTCCTACCATCACAATATAGGACTAGCTTATAAATTCGTATAACTACAATATAGGATCAGCCTATATAGTCGTACAACTACAATATAGGACCAGCCTATATAGTCGTACAACTACAATATAGGACCAGCCTATATAGTCCTACCATCACAATACAGGACCAGCATATATAAAAATCTGCCTTTTCCCAACTCCCAACTTATGTAACAATCCTATATTCGTAGAGTGGAACAACTTATGTAACAATCCTACATTTGTAGAGGAACGACTTATGTAACAATCCTACATTTGTAGAGGAACGACTTATGTAACAATCCTATATTTGTAGAGGAACAACTTATGTAACAATCCTTTATTTGTAGAGGAACGACTTATGTAACAATCCTATATTTGTAGAGGAACAACTTATGTAACAATCCTTTATTTGTAGAGGAACGACTTATGTAACAATCCTATATTTGTAGAGGAACGACTTATGTAACAATCCTATATTTGTAGAGGAACAACTTATGTAACAATTTTATATTTGTAGAGGAACAACTTATGTAACAATCCTATATTTGTAGAGGAACGACTTATGTAACAATCCTATATTTGTAGAGGAACAACTTATGTAACAATCCTATATTTGTAGAGGAACAACTAATGTAACACTCATATCCTAGTAGAGGTAAAACCTTCTCAAACACATGATTCTTACATCATGTTCCTTACATCACTGGATCCAAGACTTCCTTTTGGGCAGGGAGCAAACTGTAATAATAAATGGATCTAAATCTGCACCAATAAAGGTTAACTCAGGAGTTCCACAAGGAACTGTGCTAGGTCCCTTACTCTTTTTAATATATATAAATGATTTACCCAACAACATCTCAACAGGAACAAAAGTTAGGTTATTTGCTGATGATTGTATAATCTATAGAACAATTAAATCAGGACAAGATAGCAAAATTTTACAAAAAGACTTAGATGAATTGATAAAATGGGAAACTAACTGGAGTATGAGTTTCCACCCAGAAAAGTGTCAACTGTTAAGAGTAACAAAGAAAAAAAATAATAAATTCAAAATATTTCATTCATGGAAAGGAACTAACCCAAACTAAGGATGCAAAATACTTAGGAGTCATAATAAATTAGAAATTATCGTGGAATACCCATGTCAATGAAGTTATTAAAAAATCAAACAAAACCTTAGGCTTTATAAAAAGAAACCTTTACAAATGTAATAAAGATATAAAACTAAAATGCTATCTCACTTTGGTGAGACCTGTACTAGAATATGCATCTTCTGTATGGGACCCATCCACCAAAGAAAACATTGATAAACTAGAACAAATCCAAAAAAGAGCTGCCAGATTCATTACTGGAGAACATTCAAAACTTACTAGAATAACACCATTAGTTAAATCATTAAACCTTGAAACACTAGAGGATAGAAGTACCAAGAGTAAAGTAGTTAGTTAGTTAGTTCCTCTCGGGCCGAAGACGGCACATAGGGCAGAAGTCATTGATTTCCATTTACGACGATCCGTCGCCAATTGTATTAGGTCTTGATTATTTCTTAGACCCATGGTTGAGCTTTCTCTTTTGATTGTTCTACGTAGGGTTTCTTTTGGTCTTCCTTGTTTTCTTTTGCCTTTTGGTGTCCATATGAAGGCCTGCCGTGGTAGTCTTCTCTCGTCCATTCGAAGAACATGACCGATATAATTCCAACGCCTTCTCCTTATAAAGGTTGACACATATTCTTGGTTGGTTTCTTCTCTTATTGTTTCATTTGATTTAAAATCACTCCATTTTATATTCAAAATTTTTCGGAGGCATTTGTTCTCGAAGGCAACTAATTTCTTTTCTATAGCTTGAGTGGATTTCCAGCTTTCACATCCATATGTTAGTACAGGGATTACGCAAGAGTTGAAAAGTCTAAGTTTTATATGTTTGCTAAGTGTCTTTGATCTCCAAATATTTTTAAGTTTGTTAAAAGCACTTGACGCCAACGCAATTCGAGTTAATACAACCCTCAGATAGACATAAGGATAAAAACACCTTTCTTATTCCGTATGCAAGAACAAACTCATACAAATTTTTGTTCTTCCCGTCCGAAATTCGGGCGTGGAATGGGTTGCCTGAAGAAACCAGGAAATCCAACACTTTATCAACATTTAAAACTCTAATAAGAATGCAGGACTAAACACAAACCATAGATAAGCATAGGACGCAATAATCTTCTTTATAGAAGGAGCGTCTGAAACAGATAAGATTCTAACATTTATTAATTTTACTCTTCTAAAATAGAAGCTATATTGTTATATTAATATTATCTAAGTTAGAAGATATATATTGTATATTGTCTGACTTTTATAATAACACTTTTATCTTTGTCCTGCAACACAACCTGGTGCACACTGGTGACGATTCATCAGTAGAGCAGATCAGACAGATTGGACTGATTTAAGATTGAAAAAGAAAAGCACGCCTTTGAATTTTTAAAATAATTTTTCACTTTGTATTCCCCCAAAAACAGGTCGGTTATCAAAATTTTTGCATGGGGAATTTTGAAAGTTGTCAATCTGAAAATTTACCTCTGACAGGAACATTCCCGTAATTTTGAATGTTGTCTACCTCACAATGGCAATCTGATAGAAGCATTCGAGCCAGGAAGTGACTGGAAGAGTTTATATTCTCGGCTATATATGTTTTAATCTGGTGTTCAGTGGGGTTATCCTACAGAAAGGAAGTAACCCGTTTGTGACATCTGATTACAGTTCAACACATTTGTGAAAGAAAATATTTCAGCTTATCATTATGATGGAATCGAAGCAGAGGCGTATCTAATTATCTAAGACTATAAATCATAAATTTGATGCACACCCCCCCCCCACAGTAAATTCTTATCTTACCATTGTTCAATTGTTATGATTTGACGTTGTAAGCCTTATTTTGGCGCCCCTGTACCTTGGCGCCCTCCACTCACAACTCCACTGATTCGAAGGTCAGCTTTAGGAAATGTTCAATATAGAAAAAGACACTGAAAAACATCCCGTGAAAGATATACCATTGTTACCTAGGCAGCCAAGTCACAAGTCACTCAAGTTGACTGTGAGAAGTCAATAATTTTATCAGCACTTTTCGGAATGCTGAAGTCTAACTCAAGATCTACCAGCCTGAAGTGTCACACACAAAAATAAATAATTTGAAAGTCAATTTAGATGCATTATGTGTGTAAAGTTTTAAACTGCTGGCACCTTAATAAATAAAAGCTGGAGGTTGTCTAGACCAGTTGCCTAGTAGCATACCGAAGTTCTACAGAATCTCCTGGACAAAGACAGTCAAATGAAGCTTTGATATATTCATAAGGCAACTTACCTCGCACCATTAAATTGGCAGCAACCTCGAAAAATAAATCGAAAGGGACTCAATAAAGAAATGCCAACTGATAACAAACTTTATCTTGTTCACTCACTCAGCGCCCATGGAGGCAGCTTATAAAGCAAGATGTGGGGGATTAATCCCCCACCCCTCCCCATTGAACTGCGGTTTTTAAATCATAAGTCTTCGTGGATTATCTGCTAAGTAGCACACAGCCTCGTTCTGACACCATATTCTCAGGTCAGCAGAACAGCGACTGATTTGAGCCAATGAACCATGTTTGACTTGGCCATTAATTGGGCTTGGTTTTTATTGTAGTAATATTTTCACTTCCATTGGGGGCCATCTTTAATTACCCAAGAGCCAAAAGGCTTATCTAGAACTAAGTGAGTTTCATCAACTTCGGCTCAACTATAAGTCAAGGTTATATATCAAATTGTAATATTGACACTAAGACAAAGAAAACGTCGTAAAACGATGGCTATAAGCTGCCTATAAGTGCCGCGATCCTGTGTTTTTGTCAAAATGTAAAAAAACAAAAAATAACGCAAGCCTAAATAAACTTAAACAGATTGGAACGCTAGAATTAGATTTTAAATTTGAATCAGTGTGTTTTACTGGCAAGGGGCCTATTAGTAAATATATAAAACTATTGAGTTAGAATAGCGAGTTTACTGTAAGAGTTGTGCCGTAAAAATGTTTCTTGTGTACACGTCAGTACAAACAATCAGTAGTTAACAGAGAACAGTGGATGCAATAGAAAATTCTAGGGGCGTGGCCAAGTTAAATGACAGTTTAACCCACCGATACGAAAACAATGTTATTTACCACAAGAGAATAGTCTAAGGACTAAGGGAAGCTATATAATCATTATCTTGACCTAACTCTGGCAACGACTGCAGTATGTCAATTTTTTTTTAACGAAACCGACAGCCAGAAATTTATATATAGGATTGTTCAAAACTCATTTGCGCTTAACAGCTATTGATTTTCGTACCCCCCCCCCATACCAGCACAAAATTAACGCAATGTGAACAACTCTTAAAGTGTGTATAGATATCAGTCATGATTTCTTGCTCAAACATTTCCTTAGAGAGTTTTCGATTTAAATGTCTCTTGAGTTTTCATCTAAAATAAAATTATGGTATTGCTTTGTATATGTATTTTTCGTGTGCATTAAATATTTTGTTTTTAATCGATCCGAAAATGGATTGTTCTCCTTCCATCACACATCAATAACAAAAAACATTAAAGAGTCGAAAACAGTTTCAGTCGATATGATTTTCCTGTAAGGATGCAACTGCCATCATCTCCCACCGCCTAACTCATAATCGCCGACTTTTTGGAGCAGCTGCCGAAGATTTCCAGGAACGTCTCCCTGTACTTGCTGCTCATGGTGTAGTACATGAAGATGTTGACACTGGCGTTGAGCACCTCGAAGACCTGGGCCAGCGACACCATGACGTAGTAGATCTTGGCGTTTCTGCCCGTGTAGGTGAACTCCGAGTCCAGGAACATCCAGATGTACACGGCCACGATCGGGGTGGAGCAGACGATGATGACCGCGGCGATCAGGGTCACCATGGTGATGGTCTTTTTGTTGCGGGCCGACATGTTCTCCTTCTGGCCTTGGTCGGACGTGACCTCCATGCGCCACTGCTCCTTGGACTGGAGTTTGTAAATCAAGATGGCCGTCAAGATGATCTCCGCGATGAAAGTCCCGATTAAGAACGTCGCGTACAAAATGGCGGTGAGGCCCATCATGTGGGAGTACTGCTTCCGGGGGACCAGCCCCAACAGCGTGCGGTTGACTTCTGGGAAGAACTTCCAGTCGATGTATAAATAGGAGTACTCTGGAACCAAGAGGCTTATCATGAGCAGAAAACACAAGCAGACGATGACAACGGTTCTCTTGGGGGTGAGGATCTGCTTGACCTTGAGGGGCACGACGATACAGAGGCACCGCTCCACCGTGATGTACAGCGTGATGAGGCAGGTGATGCGGGCGAAGCAGTCGTGGGGGTAGCAGGCAGTGAGGTGCTGGATGTCGGCCGGGTCGATGGACAGGTTGGCCTGGTAGAAGAGCGGGTTCATGCAGACGTTGTACCACAGCTGGGTGACGAGGCTCAGGATGTCCGAGATGGCGATGCCGAACAGGCTGATGTTGATGGAGTTGTCCAAGCCCTGCCTGTAGAATATCATCATGTTGATGACGTTCACCGCCGTGCCGAACACGGACAGGACGTTGCAGATGACGAGGTTGTTGACCACCACCACGATCCAGGTGACGTCAGTGCCAAATATGGCGTCCAGGAGCTTGATGCCTTGATAGTCATCGTAAGGGGAAAGCGTTGTAGAGCTTACTTCTGAAATCATTTCTGGATATCTCGTCTAAATATCTTCGTCTGTATATCTCGACCTGATCTCTTATCTACTTAACTGGTCTATCTTGGCGGATTAGTTTGAAAATATTGTTTGTGTTTTTTAAAAGATAATATATTTCGTTTGTTTTTGTTTGTGTTTAGTTATTATATTCAACTACTTGAATGAAAATCTTTATGGCGAGATACTGTTTTGACAATACAAAATTAGCTTAATACAATTTGATATACTTCAACAGTTCGGAGTTCTCTTTGTGACTTCTGAAACCAATTAAGGTCATAGGCACAGAGTGAAGCCAATATTAACGACTTTCAAATTGGCCTCGCCAAGCCAATCGTGATGTCTCAGTTATGCCCCCTGCTTTTTTAACTCCCTTCTTCCAGCTGCGTCACCCAAATGTTTATAGTGTCCCTTGTATGAATGAAAGCCAGCTGGGAGAAATCATTATCTTATCGCTATACTTCTGCTAATTTTCCCTGTCCCTAATTTCTTGTTTCATCGCTTCCCCATTATCCTTAATTTACTATTGACTTTCGTCATCAGCCATCTTGATCTCTCTCTGAGCCACGCCATTCTCCCAATCAATGAATTCATTGATGTTGTTAATTATGTGATGAAATGTGTATGCATCCTTACAGTCAACTTTGTGCACTAAATTACAAAAATATAAAGTCATTAAAGTGAAACTGGAGCTAAATGGTTATTTTATCCTCTAAATTATTTAATCCCTGTATGTTTTCTTTTTTTTTGTTAAAAAAATAAATAAAATAATGATGTTTTTTTCTAAAATGAGATTATCAGATTGTCTTTGATGGTTTTGATAAGACTTTGACAACCAATTATGTGTTATTCATTTGTCATCTCCCTATGAGTCTGGGGATCAACTTTAGCCATTGGGTTTTGGCTTTTCTTTTCTTTTTGTTTTCAAATTGACTCAAATTGTAAGTTCAATAATTTGTCATTTTTCTTACCCCCCCCCCGCCATTTTTCCTTAAATTTCAACAATCTCCCCACCCCTCACACATAGTTGTTAGTTGTGTCTTTGTTAATTCATTTAAAGAAATATTAACTGACCTTTTTTGTATAATTTGTGAAGGAATTAAAGATTTTTTTTCATTTTTAAAAAAAAATTGACATTATTTCTTTCATCAAGCTATCGGAAAATTTAGTAATTTTCAACAGAGACGACATTCAAATATTGATTGGACTCTTGTCAATTTGAACATTTAAAAAAAATTGAGCTTCATTTATTCATAAAATAGTGGCAAAGTAAATAAAACATTTAGTGTACACTTCATGTTTTATTTTTTTTAAATTTTGATGCTTGTATTTTTGGTTGTTTTTTTTTGGCTGTTGTTGATGTGTTGAGGCAGTCAGTATGGTGCAGCAACACATGGTGTTCTTACTTGTCATTATTCAGTCAGGCTATGATCGTAGTGGCAAATTTCATGTTCAGTTCTTTGTGGTTTGCTTTAGCGGCGGCGCCTTCACATGAACGAATGCATTGCTGCATCAAGAAGAGAAATGGTTCTATGACACCAAGTCAATTGTTTCCTTTGTAGAAATGTTTTAAAATATGGCAAGAGAAAGTTGAAAGTAGCAGACTTTAAACTACTAGTGAAGGAGGACAACAGAGAACATGTTTTTCAAAAATCACGAAATTGTGAGGACTTTTAGAACCACTGCATATTTCCACACTAAAAACTGCTTACTTTTATTCCAGGGAAAGTCAATACATATCACAATCATCATGATTTATGAAAATAACTTTTTTAAAGAATATAAATAACTTAAATAAGTGAAACTAAAAATCAGAGAAGTTTATAAAATATATTTTGTTTTTGGTGAAGAATTGATTGTTTAAAAAAAAATTATTTCTCAATAAAAATTGTTTCAACTCTTCTACAATTAGAGTTATATATGGCATTGAAAGATGTCCACTACCTGAGATTGATTAACAGCAAATAAAGTCTTGATAAATTTTTCTTTTAATTAAAATTTTGTTGAGGTAGCCAAGGATGTATAATATTATCATGAGCAGATACAATTATAGATCATCACCGGCTCATTAATTTATAATTCTCTTTCCAACTGCAGTATTTAAACATTTAAAAATCAAGTAAATGTATGGAATTTTAAAGAATTCGTTGTGGAAATACTTTTTTATCTGAATGATGGCATTTTGGGAAAATGAACTTAATTTTTGTTTTTGTCAACAGGTCACATCATCCGTAGGTATCCAGATGAAAGTTATGACATGAAAGATAGCACAGGACTGGTTGAGAGGATCTGGAGGGAAGACATCATCTCGGATGAGGATGATTATAACAAAGTTTTCAAAGTAAGATCACAGATGGGCATATAGGTACTATGTACTCTTAGTGCACTACAATTAAATTTTTTAAAATTTGGAACACATATGGGCATACAGGTATTCTTAATAGTGCACTGCAATGGATTTCAAAATGGTAATAAGATTGGGGAGAGGGGGATGCTGTCGGGTTATGTACAAAGAAATTAGTAACACTGTTCAAAGAAACAAAATAACTCAACAAAGAATAAATGTCAGCTGGAAGCAAAAGGTAAAAAAAAACCCAGTAAAAATAAAATGTAACATCTTTAAGGTCATATCAAATATAGTTCATTCTAAATTGTGCCTTGCTTTGTGTAGAAGAGTTTTTAAAAAAAGTAATTTCTTATTAATAAAATAAATCCTACAAAAATTATTTGATTAGATACAGTTTAATAATAAATTACTTGGGCACCCCAAAATGTGAATTTTAAAAACAAATAAGGATATTTGAAACTATGTAACTCTGAAATTTATTATTAGTTTTGTCATGCCATTTGCTTTAATTACCAAATTTTTAAACGTAATAATAATTTTTTCTTATCTGATTAGTAAAATGTATTTTCAGGGTTATTTACTTGACTTTGAATTTGAACACTCTTCTTAAAATGAAATAATGAATATTTGTAAGAACTTCCAATTTTGAAAAGTTTATTGTGTACTTTATATATATTATAGTTACAGATAAACAAATGTTACCTGCTGAAATATTAGGTTATCTAAGATGTAAAATGAAAATTTCAAATATATATATGTAGTGTTTATCTTATTATATACATGTAATAGAAATATTTTATTTTTGGGTGTGATGTACAGATGAATTATGTACTCTTATATCAATGAATAAATCTTACATCAAGTATCTTGCCATAACAAGAATGACCACTCCACAGGAAGGGGACACAGTGGTGGCCCTGCACCCCAAGTACAGCTTCAGCTATGCCCCAGGGGTTATCGCCGAGGTCAGAGGTGAGACTGTAGAGGTCAGATTCTATGACGGTCAAACGGCAGAGCTGTCGCTTCAAGATGGCAAGGTGTACCACATCAGCACCAGGAAATACAAGCTTGATGTGGAGTTTATAGAGAAGAAGGAGAACGAGTGGGTAGGGTCTGCTGTGATTGCTAGAGATGACAAGACAGGCGCCTATTACCCAGGTGACTTTTCATGATAAAATAAAAAATAACAGAAATTTTTTAACATTCATTTCCTAAAAGGCTCTTTAAAAGGGATTGAGGTAAAAGAAAAAAAAATTATATTATACCTTCATAATTAATTATATTGTTTCCTTGTTTATTTTGTTTTTAAATAAAATGTTAATGTTTATAAATAATGATTACATCCAAAGTGACACAATGACAACCATGTAGAATACACCCTATACATTATAACAGCATGTAAATATTGTGATGACATGGCACCGGTCAGCATTTTAGAAGTCCTTAGCCCCTTACATTATAACAGCATGTAAATATTGTGATGAGCTGGCACCGGTCAGCATTTTAAAAGTCTTTAGCCCCTTCAGAAGACCATCAACAAATTGAAAATATTTTTTTAAAGTTTAAAATGAAGATAATTTGACCTTCCATCTGCCACCCTCAGCTTCACCAATCTTATCATTTTTAAAAATTCTATCAAGTTTTTTAAGGCAGCAGAAACCAAGGGCAGAATCTAGCTGTACCAGATGAGGGTTTAGCTAAAGTAGAATCTCTTTAAGAAAGAAGAATGGCTTTAAAATCGCCTTTAAATTATTTACATTAATTTTCCCATTGATAAAATTCTTTGAGAAAATTAAAGGGACAGTGTTATATAGAAGAAAATATATTTATATATATGTTACATAGTAGAGAATGTTTGCACCCAGGTCCAGAAGTGCCTCAAAATTTGTAATATTTCTTTATCTCTTATTTGTCTGCCAAGAATATAAGCCATCTGTGTAGGTTGAAACATGTTTCTGACACATGTGTTTTGGTTTAAATGACAGCCAAACATTTCAACGAAATAATTTAAAGTGATCAGAAAATACAGGACTGCTACTGAGGGACAGTACCCTTGCGGTGTTAAAAAAATGTATTTTATCTCCGCACAAAGAAATTATATTGGAATATTCAATACCAGCGAAAGCACACAGTATTTTGTGCCTTAATTTTGAAAAGGTGTTGCTGAAATATCATACTAGCTGACTTTTAAAGAAAGTAATGAAATGATTTTTAAAATAAATGTGTTCATTTTTGTCCCAAGGATCCGTGAGGAAGAAGATCAACAGTCAAATGTACTCCATAGAATGGGCCAATGGAAGTATCTCCCATCAAAGTGTCATACATATATTCGGTGCTTTCACTAGGCAGCCGAAGCTGAGCTGTGGGGACAAAATTCTGGCTTGTGTAGATCCTGACCGTGTTATGTATCTGCCAGGTGTTCTCACTGATTACAAAGATGGAAAACTCAAAGTTATATTTTGCAATAAAGACATGTAAGTATTTTGGAAAAACAATTTGTTTTTTCAATCGTGGTCATGAATAAAACAAATATTGTGTAATGCAAGATATGGTAAAAAAAAATTTTTTCTATAAAATGATAAGATAAAAAATATGTGTAATAATTATATAGTATAAGTATTATTTATAAACATCAGTAGATTTTTCTGCTGTTGCCATGCCAGTAGCAGATCTGAATCTACTTATTTTTTACCTTTATTTATATACACAAAAACTAGCAAGTCGGTCAATGCGCTATTTACATATTAATTTTCATTCTTTAGACGTGATGACATCGTAGAAGGACCTTGGTACTACCTGAGTCAAGTCTATTATGAGGATGCCATGAACTATTACAGGAATAAAAATAACATGAATAGACACTGAGTTAGAAACAGTTTGTTTTATCACAACTTTCTGTATACTTATCATTTGGCTCATAATGGAACAGAATATTCAGCTGTAAGAAAATGAAAGCTTGTTTATATGAATAAACAAGTTGATAAAGTTTCTTTCAATTTACATCATTTTTTAACCGAGTCATAATGATTTATTATTTTTAAATGCTTGAATAAATTCTAATGAACTTTTGTTGGTACATTTTATGTTATCATATTGATGCTTTCAAAAAAAATTTCTGAAGTTTCTTTTTTTATCAAGATTTGTGTACGTTTTTAAAAACTCATTTTTAGTTTTCATATGGCCAAATGCTTACTTATTTGATGTACTTGTTTTGATTCTTTATTGAAGGCAAACTTTTAAAATAATTAAACTTTTGACTAGATTCAGGATTAAATGCTGAGCAGTATAATGCCAACACTGTTATGCGCCGCTGACAAAGATTTATCTAAGACACCACCATGTCATTGTATTAATATGATGAAATTATCAGTGATCAAATTCAGTGATCAAAATGTTGATGTAATAACTAACGCTAAGAAAGTCCTCCGCTGACCTGGAGAGGAGATGGGTGTCGCCAAGGTCTACTAAGCCCGAGAATGTTCTAATGGAAACATTAGAATCCCCTACGACCTTGAAAAAAGTTTATGGGACACAAAAAATGAGTAATAAAAAAAACTTTTGATAAACTGAGGTACAATAATTATTTCTACAAGTGCACCAAATGCTTTACACACTTAACTCATGAAGAGGGAAATAAAGTGATTCTAAACTATGACATTTTAATTAGGGAATACCTAGAACTTATCATCCTATGATATGGAAGGTACCTATACTTATAATGTAAAATCCAATTGTTTTTTTCTGTTTTATCTTTGAATAATATAAATGTATAGTTTGTTGACAGTTAACTTCATGTATGTTTATAAATAGAATAAAATCTTGGTTTTCAATAGTTTTTTTAAAGTGGCTTTGTTGTAATCAATATTCTAATCATGTTGTTGTATATCTGAACATAAGAACATATTCAAAGTGATAATGTATGCTATTCAGAACATTCCAACATTGCCAAAACTGTTGAATGTGTTGAATTCAAATCACTTAAGTTACCCATTCATAAAATGGACTCTGGCTTTTCATGACTTGAAGGAATAAATTTTATTTGCGCTGCACTGTGATAAAGAATTTTTTCTTTTTATGATTTATAACTTATTTATACATGTTTATTTTCCCATTAAAAATCTCCAAGCCTTTTAAAGATTATGAATTTTAAATTTATGCATAAATATGATTTTATAATTTATGTTTTCATTTTTCAAGAAAAAAACAGCACAATTTTTAATAAATGCATAGATATCCATGTTTTCTTCATATTTTTTTATTCAAAATTCTGCACTTCTTTGACATATTACACTTTCAACATTTAAATGTTTTATTAAATTGTTCATTTATTTTATTATGACAGTTCTCAAAAATATTTTGATGTAAGCATAGCGCTCTAACCCTTATTTACATTGTTGATTGCACGATGTTAACGTAAATTAGATTTCACAATTTTGTAGGCTCTGAAATGTATTTTATAATTCATGTATTGTTATTGCATAGCTATTTGGATAATAAGCACACCTTGTCCAAGTTATTTTACATGTTTAGTTATCATGCTTGCAATAATGCGAAGCAATGATTTACAGCAGTTTCCCCAACCCAAGGGACACCACTGAAAAACTCAACTCTGTGTCATTTTAATTAACTGCCCCAATATATGCATTAATCATGATTATTTCAAATCTTTTCATCTGTTTATTATGTTTAACTTTTATTTACGTTAATGTTGCTTTGTTTTTATTATTTATTTATTTTCTTCTTCTTTTTTTATGTTTTGAATAAAAAATAAAAAAAAATTTTTTTTTGGGGGGGGGGATTTTTAAATAATTATTGTCAATAGATGTTGATTAAAATGTTGCTTATGAAATTTTAAAATATATTAATTTAATGTTGTATTTCTAGAGTAAAGAGAGCAGTTTAACATGAAACTAATCAAATAGAATAAACGTATTCCCTAGATTCTCTGATGTCATCTTTCAAGTTTTTTCTGTCCACTCTGTTAGAATCATTGTCTTTGTGTTTTTGTCTCTGTGTTTAATAATTGATTCTTTTAATTCATATGATGATATCTCAGGCATGTTTTTTTTTCTATTATATGTTTGTTTGTTTGTTTTGTTGTTGTGTTTATTTTCAAAATGGTTGTAAGGGTTATTTACTTTAATGGTTTCACATCTGACGAGAAATGACCGTCCAATTTGTTGTCTCTTAACTTGGCAGGACTCTGAATTAAAGCACCGCTGTTAAAGACAATCCTCAGAAAAAGCTTAAGCATCAAATGACAGGTCATTGTCCCAGGCTGTGAGGTACTGTTAGGCAGGGCCGGTTCAACCTCTAGACGAACTAAGCGGCCGCCTAGGGCGGCAAAAAAAAGCTACTTAAAAATAGTAATATTAAAAAAATTGCCACCTTTAGTAATAAATGGTTTGAATAATTTTTTTAGTGGACTGACGTTAACTTTAATACATGGAATTATTGATGCTGAACATTTGCGTCTCATTAAAAATGAAGAACAGCATTGGCAGCAAATCTTGAAACGGCTGATTGCTTTAGTTAGAGTCCTTGGTATGCAAAATCTTGCTTTTCGTGAAGCACATGAGAAACTGAACACTTCTGATAACGGGAACTTTCTGAAATTTGTGGAATTTCTAGCTTTGTTTGACCCACTTATGGATGAGCATCTTCGAAAGATTAGATGCAATGAGACACATGTACATTATCCAGGCAAAGACATACAAAATGAACTGATTCCCCTTTTATCCAATGCAATCAAACAAAATGTTTTAGCATCTGCTCGTGATGCTAAGTAATTTTCAATAATTCTAGATTGCACACAAGATGCCGGTCATGTTGAACAAATGACCATAATCATTCGCTTTGTTGATGTGATTTCAAATCCAGTAAATGAGATTTCAGCAGCAGCATCTATAAAGGAACATTTCTTGGGTCTTGTGCCTCTAAAGGAGACAACTGGTACTGGTATGACTGAAACTATTCTTCGGCAGTTAGAAATATGTCTTTATCTATAATATATCGAACATTTACGCGGTCAAGGATATGACAATGGCAGCAACTTGAAGGGAAAAGACAATGGTGTTCAACGAAGAATTTTATATTTCAATCCCCGAGGGTTGTTTGTTCCTTGCTGTGCAAATACCTTGAATTTGGCTGTTAATGATGCTGAAAAATTTTGCTTAAAGCAACAGCCTCCTTTGATATAGTGCAACGTGTTTATGTATTCTTTTCTGCATCAACTCGTCGTTGGGAAGTTTAAAATCGACATGTTTCTAATCTCACCGTAAAACCAGAGCGAAACAAGATGGGAAAGTCGAATTGATGACTTGAAACCTCTTCGTTATCAGCTTGGTAATATCTACGATGCTCTGGCAGAGATTGCGGGTGACACAAATTTAACAGGAGCATCTGGTAATACATCACGGACAGATGCACGGGTTATTGCAAAAGCCATTTCTAGTTTTAAGTGTGGTTTGAGATCGACATGACTTGTAAACAATTTCAGGCAAAAGAATTAGATATACATGGCAAGACCAATCATCTGGATGAAACAAAGAAGTTTCTCGTTAACCGCAGAAATGACACGGAGTTTGAGAAAACACTGGTAGATGCAGCTGAAATTGCAGTCGATTTAGAGATGCCAGCACTTTTCGAACCCGAACCAACCCGTATCAGAAGAAAGAAGAAACAATTTTCATACGAAGGAGATGACGACGAACCTATTCAGGATCCAAAAGACAAATTCAAAGTAAACTTTTAGTACACTGTTCTTGACACGGCAATACAATCGGTTGTTCTTGACACGGCAATACAATCGGTTGTTCTTGACACGGCAATACAATCGGTTGTTCTTGACACGGCAATACAATCGGTTGTTCTTGACACGGCAATACAATCGGTTGAAGAAAGATTCACTCTGATGCAAAAAATTAGTTCGGTATTTGGTTTCCTCTATGATGTTCACAGTTTGCAGAATAAAACTAGCAAGGAAGTTATGGAACATTGCTTGAATCTTGAGAAAGCTTTGCAGCATGGAGACTCCAAAGATATTGATGTAGTTGATCTAAGCAGTGAACTGAAAGCCATTTCAAGACGAGTTGCAAAGTGTACATCGCCACAGGATGTGCTAACTTTTATATTTAAGAATAATCTAACAGATAACACTGTTATAGCTCTGCGAATGCTCTTGACACTTCCAGTTGCTGTGGATATTGCTGAGCGAAGCTTCTCTAAGCTCAAACTGATAAAAACATATTTGCGAACGTCCATGCTACAAGAAAGACTTGTTGGACTAGCTACTCTGTCAATTGAACATAATATTGATAGAGAAATTGAACTGATGGAACTCGTCTCCACATTTGCTAAATCAAAAGCGCGAAAAATAAAGTTTTGAAATTACATTACATACGAATATACCGTGATCTACGATTACATGTATAGATTCTATTGAATGTAAATAAGAATTAAAACAAACGGCAGTATAGCATTCCTTTGTGAAAGTTAATATTAATTAAATGCTTAGTTGCCGTGGGTGCGCGCGCAGTGCGACAGGTTCGCCTAGGGTGCCAAATACTCTGGCGCCGGCCCTGCTGTTAGGTCACGGTCCCAGACACTGTGGCGCAACAGGTAATTTAGAACAAACAACAATATGATGATTATATTGGTCAAGTCGAATTTGAAAAATGGTTTATCTGATAATCTGTTATACAAAACTTTTAAGAAGAAAACTTAGTCTAACTGGTATAAAAGTCAAAAGAAAGATATAATTTATTCATGCTTTGGGGCCAATAGAACAATAACCTCAATATATCACAGAAGCGATAAGTAAGAATATTGTACACTTTACAATTTACAGCCAGGAATCTTCTTTTGAAAAAAAATACATTTAACACTTTTAGCTCTTTGTAGATTTTAACAACAAAAAATACATACATTCTTAGAACAAATATTTTGATGAGAAATTACTAACAGCCCCCAAATACTCATTACAATCGATATTTCCTTATGCGATGTCCGTAAGCGTATCTTGGCCAAGTGATACTTGGGTGCGAGATCTCACAAAAGCGCGCACAGGCGTCTACTACATAATGTTATAACAGAACCTATATCTATTCTGATAGGAACCCCGTTCATTACTTCGTATATTAGTAGATTAGTACGTCTTTTTATAATATTGTTTTTAAATATATTTTTAGAATATCAAAACTTTTAGACCACGTGAAATATTGAATATCTAATGACGGTAATTGGTGTTGTTCTATAGACTTGTAGCAATGCTACATCAAAGACGGATTACATGTCACAATCCAACACGACAATTTGGTCAGACTTATTCATTAGTTGATGGTTTTCCGTAAGCACTCGATGTTATGACCTACCTTCTGCTACACATCTAAGATAACAAAACTGGAAACTGCAAATACGTACTTGCTTTCTACTCTTCCCAAAGAAAAAGCGCCGTGAGAACTACTTCAGACCCACGCCAAAGCAGGCAGAAGTAAGATATAGCGGCTTCACCATTTCTTTTACTTTAAACTTTTAAAGATAACACCAGAATAGAGTTATGGGACTTAGACAACAAGTGATATAGTGTCAGTGTCTCTTCCTTTAGAATCCACGTGATTATTTCTTCTTTTCTTAGACTTTTCCCCGATGTTTTGTTGCGTATCCTCCTCCCCCCCCTTTTCCCATGTTTTTTCGGATTTTATTTCATAAAAAAGTTAATTATTTCTACCTAAAGTTTGCCCTGCAGAACACATTTGCAGTCTTCCACCATTCTATTAGTAATGTAATAGGTGGACGGCTTACGTTATTTTATTTTTAAAAAGTGATACGGGTGGCGCAGTGATCGTGTATGGAAACAGTAATATTATTTCAAAATTTTAAAGTTGAGTGTTTAGTCATGAAATCCCTTGTCTTCGTTGTCACGGGTAACGACAGATTTCTTGATGTGTCGGCCAAATTGAAATGGAAAAATTTGGTGAAACGTGCGCCTGTAGTTTGAGCTCACGCTGTAGTACAACACGATGTGGACGCTCGAGTTGATGGCCTCAAAAACCTGGCCAACAGAACAAGCGGCGAAATAGATATTGGCGTACAGGCCATTAGTGGTGAACTCTGGTTCCACGAACGTCCAAATGTACAAGACGACAACAGGGGTGTAGCAGACGATGAGCAGTGTAGCGATCTTCACCACCATGTGAATGGTTTTTCGGTTGCGAGAGGACATCCTGTCCGACTGATGCTTGTCTGCGGTGGAAGCTGCGCGCCACATTTCTTTCTGTCGCAGTTTTTTGACTAGGATGATGGTGAGGACGACTACGACAATGAATGACGTGATCAGACAGACGGCATACATGATGTCGGTGAGACTCTCTAGGAGAATATGGTGAGGTCTGGCCACTAACCCGATGAGGGTTTTATTTTTGGCGGGGAAAAACTTCCAATCCAGGTATTGAGAGTAATATTCGGGAATGAGGAGGAAAATCATTAGCAGGTAAAGTGAGCAGACGATCAATGTAGCTCTTCTTGGTGTGATGATTAATTTAACCCTTAATGGCGCCATGATGCACAGACAGCGCTCGGCGGTGACGTACATGATTATCATTCCCGTGATCCTTGCGAAACAATCGTGCGGGTAACATCCGGTCAGGTGTTGAAATTCGATTGGGTCAAGGGGGAGCCCTATGTTGTTGAACAAAGGATTGAAGCAGACGTTGTACCACAGGAGGGTGAGGAGGCTGGAGGTGTCGGACACCGCCATCCCGAATAAGCTGATGTTGACTGATGTGTCAAGTCCCTGTTTGTACAGCACTGCCATGTTGATACAGTTGGCAGCTGTGCCAAACACCGAGAGGACGTTGCAGATGACGATGTTGTTGACGAGCACCATCATCCACGCCGTGTGGTCACCCAGAAACCCGGTCAGGTCAACCGCGTTGTTGGTTTGTTGGGGATGGTTGTCGGACTTTTCCATGGTCAGTTTCGTCTCCTGTTCATTCGTGGCTTATGGGTCAAAGTTAGATTGTTATTAACTGTATTTATACTTCAGTATTTCAGTTATTATATCATATCTCCTTCTAACTGTTGAATTTTGACGAAAAATTGCAATTTAAATTTTTAAAAAAGAAAAATGGTATAAATTCAATTAACGCAACGGCTTTTTTATACTATCTTTTTTATTTTAATTTAATTTTTATTCGAAATGCCTATAAAATTATGTGAAACAAAACTGCAACATGTATTTTTTTGGTTATTTTTTTTTACAAAAGGGCCATGAGCACCAGGTCGCTTGAACAAGTTTCTAAATGAATGTCATACTAATAGTAAATCTCATCAAGTGCTCCAGTACTTTAACAGAATGTCAATTCACGTCAACGCCCTCATTAAAAACAATTAGTCCACGTTTTCTGTTTTTAACTATTGAATTAAAGGTGTCCGTATTTCGTCCTCATTAAATTCAAATGTTCTGAGGGCACAAGATAATAACTGCCAATTTATGTAAATATAATTATCGTTCGCCTTCATTCAGCCACGGGTGCAAACAGTTCTTGTAATATCGGACCAAGTTCTAAACGAATTTTTAGTTCACTATTGAGGCCGGTTTGTTGGTTCATGCGATAAACGAGGTTTGTGTATTGTTGGGTTTAATTAACAGGTGCCTGATACGTTTACTCAGCAAACAACTCTAAGTCTGTTTCAACAAAAATTATCTATCATTTTCCGCCACCAAACAGCCTTTAAGGTGCATTCATGTAGAGTTGCTTCAATTAGAGACACAATTAAGATGAATGTTTCGGTGGCTTATTAGTGTGGCTGTTTATAGCAGAGAGTTAAATTCAACAGACTACAGAAACTGTCTACACAGCAGGTAAAGATAGAATCCATATTATTTTTGATGAAAATATTTATTTTTAAAAAAATCCTCACGGGAATAAAACTTGTTTACAAAAATATCCTTTGCCTGCAAGAAATTTCGCTCCAAAAATTTGGACTTATTAACATTTATTTGACTAAATAATCCACCCTCAACGCCTTACAATAATAATAATAATAATAATAATCATCAATCAATAAAAAAGTATTTAAAAATGGAGTTGTTAAAATTATGTGCCTAACAAATATTCGTTGGTGCCAACTGAACTTTTCTTACAAACTCAGGTCAAGGTCTTTTTTAATTATATTTTTGTTCATATGCGTGTAATAACTCTCAAAGTTTGTTTTTTTGGGTAAAATTGTTGAGTTTTTATAAATGTAGACATTCATCTTATTCTTCTGGTTGCAATGATCAGAACTCGATCATCACGGCTCCTCGACAAAGTTGAGCTTTTTTATGTACAATGTGCATCCGTAAATATGATCCTATATTGGGGATGCTTATTGGAGTTGGCAGTTTTACTCAGCCAACAACTCTAAGTCTGTTTCAACCGCATCCGGGCAGAATAGCGACAGTCAAAACAGCGACCGTCATAAAAGCGACTTCAAAATAGCGACTATCAAAACAGCGACTGTCAAAACAGCAACCGTCATAATAACGACTGCGTTTCTCAAGTGTGTTATTATGGAAGTTGCTATCATACAGTGAACGACTCACCCAATAAATAAATTATCACGTGATTTAGTGTATTTCTCGTAAATTATTAGTAAATTCACTTAACATGAGTTCTTAGAAAGTTAATGAGAGGATCCAAGCAACTAAAAAATATGGTTAGAATCACCAAGGAGTTGAACATAAATAAAATGAACAAAAAAAACTTTTTTAAAAGAATGAGGCACAGCTGCAGTGAGGAATGTAGAATCTCGCATGAAAAAGCAGAGTATTATTTTTTAGTCGCAATCTAAGTAGTCACACAGGGGGACTCAGAACTCTAAGTTTTATTGATATTTATTGTGATCGATTGTGAGATTTAATGTGAGATATAAAATTTGATAAACTAACACAAAAGTTCTGAGTCCCCCTGTGTGACTTCTTAGTTTGTGACTAAAAAAATATGTTCTTCTTTTTTTTTGCAAGATTCTACATTCCTCAGTGGCGTCACAAGGGGGGGCGAGGGGGGGCGGGCCGCCCCGGGTGACACCCATTAGGGGGGTGACACCCGAGCCTAAATTTTACTGTGTACGATTTTATGTCCGAAAAAAAAAGACACATTTTTTTCATCTAGAAAGAAATTAAGAAATACAAAGAAATACGTTAAACGCGAAAACTTTTTATTAAAAAATATCAGTTAACTTGCAATAATAAAATAGTCCCAACACACAAAAACACATTTTAAAAAATTAGGAAAACAAGAAAAGAAACTACGCAGCTGAGAGATCTTTTAAAAAGACTGGACATGAAAGAGGCAGTGTCTTATGTTTTAAAAGATATAAAGCTATTTGGACTTTGACACACCGACACCATGGACGAATCCCACCTCACGATTCCCACCACCACAGTGGGGTGTGGGGGGGATACATTTTTATACCCCCCCCCCAAATAAATAAATCAAAAGATGGGTTTTCTGTGTTGATCTTTTTTCTAGACGAAAATTATGAATTCAATGTGTTTGAGTTAATATTTTGTTTTATATATATCTATTAAAGGCATGATATGCATGTTTATATACAGGTAGTCCCCCGGTTACGACGGTCCCATATCGACTTACGCTGTTTCGTGGTTACGAACGCTCCCCCATAAAGAATAATATTACGCGTTATGCCGTATTTTTTTTTAAAGCTTTTTTTTCCATGGGGTAACGAATTGTTTTCTCTAGTTGAAATAACAAAATTATTGAAAAATATGTATTATTATTATTTGAACCTACAACTTTCGTTTGCGAATTTTTCTCATGGTGAAGTTATCAATCGAGTCAGTAAAGCTAAGAAAGCTTACAAGTAAGTTCCTTTTCAATGCTCATTAGAGAGAGCATATTCAGTCTTTGTTGTCTCATGCAAATTCTAACTCATTTTATATTCTTTTCAACTTTGAAAAGGATTGCTCTGAGTTGCAGTTTGATGTCATCATTGAGAGATAGATGAGAAGTGCGATGTGTACATTAGTAAAGAGCTGTGTGAAATTTAGCCCATTCAAAAGAAGCAAAATGTTTAGCTCTGTGCTCGTATTTTGAGTTTGGCATTGGGGTACTTCCTTTTCCTTACCCTGAGCCTGGACAATAAATTTTTTAAAGAGATCTGAAAATTGAACTAATTCTGAAGGTAAGCAGTCTTCGAAATCACTTGAATATTCTTCCATTATCTTGGCTGCTGCCCATCGGATGGCGAAATTGCTGAGCTCAGATAGGTTTGTAAGTAAAGCCAAATTTCTCATGGATGTCTTTACATGGGCCTAACCGATGTAGTAGGTCTCAAGAAAGTTTGTCAATGATTACCAGAAATACCTCAACATTGAAACTTTTGTCTCGGGGAGAATACTGTTTTGGTGATGTCCCTTTATGAAACTGACGCCCTGTTTTTCCTCTTTTTTTTTGTTGTTGATAGCATTGAAGATTGTTCATACTCTTTTTTTTTACCACGGACTTGTCCTTTCCTTTGTCTTCATAGGAATCAAATTAAGAATGCTGTCTTTTAACAAACTCAATGAGAGACTTCCTTTCTAAAAAAAATTCCCGAATTTCAAGTAAAATTGCGACTTCCAGTTGTTCAAGTTCCTTTAGAAATTCTTCTGCTTCAAGTAGACAGTCACTTGGCTGATTTTGGTTTGTTGCTAATTCTTCCAGTGCTGCGATATTCGCATGGTATAAGTTATTAACAGACCTTACAGCATCATGTCAGGCTGACCATTTTGTGTCACACAAGGCTTTGTTAACATGTATCAATTTCATGTGTTTTTAAAGTACCTGTCAACGATGAGTAAATGCAACAAGCCGGGTATAAACGATTTTGCAGAAGACAAAAAATCTGACTGCATCAGGACAACCTGCTGCACTTTTCCCAACCAAATTAAGGGAATGAGCTGTACACGGCACATAATGAGCAACACTGCACTTCTCACGAAGAATAGCCTAGTTTCCGTTATACTTCCTACTCATATTTGCAGCATTGCCGTATGAATGTCCAAGGCATTTTCAGGGATTCATACAAACATTTGCCTGCATCTTTATTATACGCTATAATAAGTTTGGAGTACCTTAAATTATTGGTGGCCCCTGGCTTTAGCCCGTTTAGCACCCCCCCCTTTTAAATCCATAATAGGGTGTGGGGGTCACGCATCGGTGACGATGTGTGACGAGGGGGTGGGGTTAAAAATGTGATGTCACATAAAAAAGCGCGCAACTTTAAATAAAAGTTCCACTTAAATATTTCATTGTTTACCGTTTATTTAATGACGTTTTCGATGGCTTCACGCGTGTTACGACATCAGAGCGCAGACTTACCCTAAATACATATTTAAATGACAAAAATAATTTGCAACATGCTAATTTTTATTTAGAAAATACGGCTTGGGGGGGGGGTCAAAGCTTTGTGACGTCATATCGTGAAGAGGGGGTGGGGGTATAAGTATGAAGCTGGGGGATGGTGGGTTAAAAATTGGCATCCTCGCGTGACGTCATTTATGGACGGCCCCTTCAGTCGTGAAGGGGTGACACCATGAGCTACCGCCCCGGGTGACACCAACCCTAGTGACGCCTCTGACATTCCTCACCGCAGCTGGGCCTCATTCTTTTAAAAAAGTTTTTTTGTTCATTTTATTTTCTACTTTTACGCGTTAACAAAAAATTTGTAAAACTTAATTTCATTCATGAAGTCCTGTTAAATGTCCTGTTAGCCAAGTTCATCTAGAGACGAAATTTGTGAGCAAAATTTGACATTTTTTATAAATATAAACTTACATATTCTTAACTCCTTTCCATATGTGGATGAATCACTTAGCAGAATTTTTTTTTCACAACACATGGATTGTCTATATAAGACATTCTATGATTTCGCATAGTGCCCCAACTGGTAGAATAAATGCTCAGGCCCAGTCAAGCCTAAAATCCTAGCTAATGTTTAAAACAATTCCAAAAGGTCTCAAATCATGCGCTGGCCCGAGTTTGGCTTTAAATGCAGCTACTTTGTCTGCCAAATTGAATGAAATTAGTTGTCATTTTCCTGTGAAGGAACAGATTATAGTTCATTGAGCAGGCTGAAAATGTCACACAGGAAAGCCAGTTTTTTGCAACCCATACATTAGCACTGAAATGTGCTGCCCTCGGTGATTTCTTTTCTAATAGACATTTTTGCAATAGCTGCCGTTATTCTAATACTCTGGTTAGCGATACTAGGTCTCCAGTGGAGGGCAAGATTCAGTCTTCATCAAAAGTAAATGGTTTCTTATAGTCTCAGCAATACGGTTAGCGACCAAATATGCTCATATACTGTCCTTCGTGTTTCGGTATTTATTTCCTTAAATGATTTGTATTTGAAAGTAGTAAAATGCTGAGAAAAATACACCCCCGGAAAAACAAATAAAATAATTCAATGATTTTGCTGGCTCGGTACCATTTGCTCTACTGACCGGTACCGGTCCGCGGCCCGGGGGTTGGGCACGACAGGTATATGCCACCTCTGATGGACTCCATGTACACTAACTTTTGACTATCTTCGAAACGTTTATCTTTATACAGACGCCACTTCTATAAAGAAGATTTTTGCGTCCACAGACCATGATAGTCTGTTGGCAAGTAACGCAGCTTTCACAAGTCACGGCTTTGAGGGCTCCACGCTATTGCCAGCCGCCTTAGTTTCCTATCTAGTGTCACGAACCCATTCGGAGCTGGGCGGACTCAGGGACACACTTAGTCCCGGGAACAGATCCCTGCCTTCACGGAGATTCGAACCCATGACCATCGGTTCGCCAGCCAAATGACCAGCCTTTACGTCCCTTATTATAGTTTTACGATTACACTGAAGAATTTCTACGATGTTAAATTTACATTTTAAACGTCCTAATTTTAACTGGCGTAAATGATGAAGAATATAAAAAAACGTAAAAACAAAGTTTTTGACTATAAAACTCTTATATAAGAGGTATAACTAAAAGTATTGATTATGTACAATATAACACGCACCGCGTGACAGACCCCTGTGAGATCTCGAGGGCTGGAGTGAAATTCCAGTGACCAGTGGAGGCAGTGGCTAAGCTATAGCGGGCGGTTGGAGGCGGTCCGGACCACCCTGGGCGGCACACATTTAGGGGCGGCATTTGTGGGCATTTGAAAAGTGTTACCTATTCCGACAATCCCCCTTTTTATTTTGAAGGGGGAAAACCAAGGTGAAACAAAAAATATTCGTAATTTCTAGTCTTAATTAACGGATTCCCACAACATTTGTTTGATTACATAGTGAAAGTTATAACTAACGCAAAAAAATTTAAAAAATTAAAATCACTCAAAAAAGGTATCTATTTGTTTAGAAAATTAAGCAGTATACGACCAGATGACGCTTTTATAAGAAAACTACACCAAAAACACATCTCCGCTGGGCCAAATAAGATGTGCTATTAATATCGCCACGATGGTTTTTGCGTGGAATTTCGACATTCGCAGAATGATGCGCGAACACGTACTTACAATTCATGGTGGTTCAAATATTGTGTTTAACTTGGAAGTAGTAATTGATCATACTGTTTGAGTTTTTAGAAATTTATTGTAAGGTACGTTATTAAAAATTTAATTTATTTTGTTTTTATTGCATTAAAGTAGCACAAATAATGTGTGTTTTCCATTAAAATACGGTCATTCATTAAAAATTTTGCGCCTATTCAATTAAAGTAATGTGTAAATAATTCGAAATCGTCTATTTTATGGACAATTATAAAGATTTATGGAAAGAATAGGAAAATGTATCAATTTCTCCGTTAATAAACATTACCATAGGCATAAACAATTTCGGAAAAGACATACTTTAAAATTTCAAGCGTCTTGGAAAAATTGACATCTGAAGAAGTAACTATTAAAAAGAGATCAGATGCTTGAATTTTACCCATCTCAATGCTATCTTTTTCTTATCTATGTTATCTCAATTTATGGGAACCCGTATTTTTTTTAATTACTGCAAACCCATTGCATGGAGCAAAGAGATTTGCTAGTACAAAACGCTGTTATATCAACCAAGCAATATGGGAAGAGTTGGAGATATTAACTGAACGCTGAGTTAGAAGGAGAAAAATATATGAGTGGGGAAAATTAAGAAGACGTGGCTCTGTCTTTAGAACGAGAAGTATAACGGGAAGTGTTTTTATTCATGAATGGAATTATAAAAGAAAATAAAAGAACGCTTTGATGAGTTGCAAGTCCTTGCAAGAAAATATTCGTATATAATACCATGTAACCTACTAAATGAAGCATTTGAACATCAAATAAATTACTTTATTGACATTGATAAAGAACAGTTCAATACTGAAAGAATAAGGATCCAGGTTTGTATGGCTATACCTACACTACAAGAAGAGGCATTATGTTAGAAAAATGTGGGGAGGGGGAGGCCCCCTTGATCTATTAAAATTTATTCAACAGTAAGATTGGAAAATTCTGTACCCAACATAGTAATTTTGCTATGAATTTTTTCAACAATTGCTATCAGTGTCGCTAGTTGTGAAAAGAGCTTCTTCAAAGTGAAGTAGATAAAAATTATCTTCATTCCACAATGAGCGATTTAAATCAGAAAAATCTTGCAATATTGTCCATAGAACAACGTATTACACATAATTTAAATTTTGATAGCACAATACACGATTTTTCTATTATGAAAGTTAGGAAAGTAAATGTATAAATATGATTACATACTAATGTATACACTTTGTTTGTAAAAAAAATAATTTATTTATAAATATAAAATAAAAGAATAATAATTGATAATGTTTTTGGTATAAATTTGGGATATGTTTTGTCTCAAAAAGACTGCGACCTCAGTAACTTTATTGTACCCTTTAAAAATGTACAGTGGATTTTTATAAATATGTATTTATAGGTATACCATCTTATGCGGCCTCTTTTATTACTTCTTACATAAATATGGCATGCAATGGTAAAAATGTTCCCCACATTTACTTCGTTTCAATTACAATTATTTATTCATGTTTATTAATTTATATAAAAAAACATCATATAATCGACTAATTTGCCGTCCATAAATGACGTCATGCGATTTTGGCTGATTTTTCACCCCCTCCGCCCTCGTCACACTTCGTCAAAAAAAACTTAGACCCCTTATCTTATCTATACAGACGCTCCTTCTATGCAGAAGATAGTTGCATCCACAGACCATGACAGATGATCTGTTGGCAAGTGATGCAGCTTTCACAGGCCACTGGCATTACTCAGCCGCCTAACTACATGTAGTGTTAGGTACCCATTCGGAGCGGGGTGACTCAGGGACACCCTAGGCCCCGGGAACAAACCCTTGCCTTCACACGGATTCGAACCCGTGACCATCGGTACGACAGTCCAGTGCGTCCCCTTCAATATGACGTGACGTCACATTTCTCAAACACACCCCCCTGGTCACACATCGTCACAAGTGTATGACTCCCCTCCCCGCCCGAGGTGCGTGAGGTCATTTATGGACGTTACCTAAAAAGGGCGGCACATTGGAGACCGCCCCGGGCGCAAAGTTCTAGCTACGCCACTGCCTGGAGGTCAACTATAGCTTGCGCTACACTTGCTATATAGAGATACACAGAGATTAATTAAAAATTCATTAATTTAATTACGGTACCCACGAGGAGTGGGTCATTTTTGACTTAAGTTTTTCCATAGGTGTGACCACGACAAGACGGTGAAGTTTACATATGGGATCTGAAGGCTTACACCTTCTAACCGATAGATTTCATTAGAAATAATATAAATTCAATTTGAAAATTTGACAAGTGGCAAATGAAAAATTATGAGAATGAGTAAAGTATGGAAACTTTAATGAGCATTTTTTAAATCTATAATTTATTTTATGCAATAGTTTTTAAACATTATATGTAACAAAGCTTTATTTTATATAATCGTTTTTTAAAAATTACTCGGAATAAACAGATTTTATCTAAAAGGGAAATAACTTTTAAGATAAGAATGTTCTTAAAGTTAAATTAAATTTTAAAGTAAAAAGATTTTTTAATTGAAAAAAAAAGTTAAAAAATGTTTTATAATTAATGTCACTATAAAAAAACAGATTAAATGTTTCTTGTTGTGTCTTAATTTTTTAGTTTAAGAGTTTAAGATAATAATTTAAAACATATTTACAGTAAATAGTCAATACGAATGTAGTTATAAGTTCAATCCTTTCAGCACTCTTTTTTTAGCACATGATATGGATCAATGCATACTTTGAGGAAATACATAATTCCTTTCGTTCGCATCATATTCAAGTCACATGACTTGATTCGTAATTGTAACAAATATGCATAAAAATTCGACTTTAAATTTAATGTGTATAACTATTGTTATGTACTTGCTGAGGTACAGCGCCAGTGGCGTAGCTAGAACCTTTGCCGCCCCTCTTAGGGGCCGTCCATAAGGCTGTGGTTACACTGCACGCGAATTCGCCAATCTAGTATACGCGCGAACACGCATCTGAAATGTAAATTTGAGGGTGGTTACACTGCAAGCGTTTGCTTCAGCTGATATCGCGCGATTTTCATTGCTTGTCTTGACAACAACATTTAACCTTTATCCTTTTCGCTATTTAAACACACATTTTGTGTGTTAATATAGACATCGCCTACTTTCGCTTTTATTTGTTTAGCTTAACAACCACTGTTTTACGTTAATATTTGTATATAGAATTAGAATATATAAAAATCGTATACCGTATTTATAACACGCACCTTCATTTTAAGAGTGAACTTTCAGATTAAATTTCAAATAAAGAATTTTAAACTAATTTAAGCAAAATATTTAATAAGGGTAGTTCAAAATTTTTTTAAAAATTAATATTATTACCACTTATAAAGTAAATAATGTAAAAGGACAGTAAAAGCAACTCAACACGCTGCTACTTATCCACTTGCTGCTGTGCAGTATGTACATTATATGCGGTGTAAAATGACACATATGGGGTATAGGTAAACTTGTTTAATACTGTAAAAACATGGCTTTCCCCTTGACATTAAATAGCGATAATAACACGCATCACACTTTTGCCGCCCGTATAATTCAGGGGGAAAAAATGTGCGTGTTATATCGCCAAAATATATTTACACCCATAATTTTTATTATGAAGGTAGAAATGATCCAGAGAGACGAATTGTTAAACGTACAAATCTTTGTCGAGAGAAGGTTGTCATAGTGTTGGCGATTTCATACGAGTAGTGTAAGGGACTATGTGTTGCCCGAAGGGCGGCGTGGTAAGATGCCGCGAGAGTTGCGCGCGATCCGAGAGGTATAGTTCTCTTTGGAGCGTGAGCCAAGAGAGGCTTGAGTAATAGATTTATATATCACTGAGTGGAGGGGACGCGCGGCGCGAGGACGCGTGTGATGGTTTGTGAGAGGCGGGGAGTGTATTGAAGCGGCAACCGCGCGTCGAAGGCGGGGATGAGTTGTACAGAGAGGACTATTCAGAGAATGGTCTGATGTGGGTGCGCGTAGATTACAATACTGATTGAGTATAGTTGACGCTTGAATCTCGACTCTGCTAAGCGAATGGGCGTTTATAGCATAGAGGGGTTGGACATATTTTTATAAGTTTTCGGTGATTGTGACACTGCGCTTTTGCAGTTTAACGCATTGTCTACCCTTGCATGCCTCTCCACATCTAGGTGAATAGTATCTCGAGAGTCCTAAGACACATCACACACAAAGACAGAGTCAATTACGTGAATGAAGACTCACATAGTGTATGCATAGGCGCCATATTTAGCGTGTCTCTACATCGAGCAGAGGACTGGTCCCAACCCGGTATATCCGTAAACGCGACCCGTGTTATTGACATCGATGACATTGACTGGTAACTACATACTAGAGAGTGCTGGAGTCAGAACAACTATGAAAACAAATATAGTATCTTTAGAGATTTATTCTGAGCTACACTATGAGGTGATATCGTGAGATGATCAACCATATTGATGTTTCGACAGGAGGGGGTCATTTATTTCTAATGTGTAGAAATGTGAGCGGTTTAGACTAGGGTCTGTATACTATCTGAGGTGTTAGTATCACCGATGGGAGAGTAGTAACATAGTATTTACTATCTGGTTCTAGTTTGGTAGGTTATAATGGAGAGATACGGAGAGGATATCTTTGGATTGGGTGGTTGAGGAGGTGGGGTATGAGAGTGGGGGTTGTAGGGAGAGGTCACGAGGATGTAGAATGGTTGAGGAGGATGTTGTGTTGTATAAGAAGTATGGTGGTGTATTTAAGTTAGAAGAAGTAGAGAATGGTCAAATGTCCTCGAGCGGCAGTACTTACTTGCAGGTATTCAGGCTATAGACTATGACTATGGTGAAAGCAGCACATTAATATTTATTATAAATGTATTACAAAAATTTAGTTTGTTGCTGAGTTGTCTACAAATATTATATATATTATTAGATAATACTTAAATTAATATGAATTGTTGTTCACGTCATATGACACATTTTAATATAGTTATATTAATTTTAGGTGATATTGATATTCATACAGATGATAAGTTATGACATAGTACATTAATAGTTTGCCTTGTCCGCAATATTAGTTAAAAATAAGAATTTACTTTTACTTAATGTTTTTTCAGATTCCAGTCAACAGACTAAAAATAAGACTTAGGACTTCTCATTTTATAGAATAACCACTTAACAATTTCAAAATAATTTATGAGACCTGATGCTATTTGGCAGTGTTTTGTTGATGAACATGTGCCTTAATCAAAATACAGAAATATTGTTACAGATTGATTGCGAAAATTTGAGCAGTTATGGGATTATCCTAAATTGTGTTGGTATCAATGGCAAGCATGGTCTGCATCAAGTGCCCCAAATAATCTTGATCAAAACATTACAAGTATAAACAATGTCATTCTATTATTCTTCAAGTTGAACTTCAAGCTTGGCTAATACCAAATATTATTTTAAAGTGTTGATTTTGGAGCTTATGGTAAGCCAAGTGACAGTGGGATTTTTTCTTGAATCAAATATGTAAAATAAAATATAGGGTTGTTTCTCTTACCCTAATTATTATTATATCCAAAGGGAGCTACCAGGAACCAATACAAAACTACCATATGTATTTATACTAGCGATCAAGGATCCTTTAAAGGAATATCTAATTTATCCATACACATGGTGAAACAGAGAATTTGAAATGTACAACTTCAAGTATAGTTGGCCCTGTAAAGCTTAATACTTATTATAGTTTATTTGAAGATCCAAACCTACTACATGTAATACTAATATTGTTCCATCATATGTCACATAATTACATTTGCTCATGTGAGTGTGGGTATGTAAATGTCATGAGTTTCCAAAAATAGTTAGTAAATAATAAAATCTAAAGTTATTGGATATAAATATGGAACATTAGTATTTCTGTTTTCAATTATTTATTTAAAGCTTAATAAGCTATATAAATTATTTTTTAATGAATTATGAAAAAATGAAATTTTAATAATCTTAACTTTAAACGTTCATGAGTGATTTATGAACACATGATTTATAGTGGAGTTTTCATTGTGAATGATTAATATTATTAACACAATTGTAAAAATAACAATGTTTTAATAAAATATTATTTTTCTAAAATGTATAGTTAAGTACTTACATCTTTATTTTGGGTTTAGATGTTTACCCTGAATGCAATAAATTTGCATTTATTTTTCTTTTATACTCTTAAAATTTGAAAAATAAATTTAGTGTAGATATGTATGATAATCCAATTACTTTCCAATTTTTTAATTCATCTAAATCTAAGTGTATTTGTAACATTTCTGTATACTCTTCACACTCAATTGTTCTATAGCTTATGTAATCATCAGCAAATATCATAACTTTTGCTATTGATGAGATGCTGTTGGGTAAATAATATTATGTAAAATTATAATTAAATAGGGGGATGAGGTGTAGGGGGAACTAGAAAATGTTCTTGTGGAACTACTGAGTTTACCATTTTGAGTGATGATTTAGAGCCAATATTTTTTAGATACTGTTCTGTGCTTCTTATTAAATCTTGAATCTACTTATATTTTGGGAACAGGTATATACCCAAGTGTTTTGTGCATACTTTATCTATTCTCAAAAAAAAAGTTTTTCAATTTTGATTATAGGAAAGTATTATGTTTTTATAACAACTATCAGAATATTAGCAAGTGCTATTTCTCATTATATTAACATTTTCAAATAATACATGTATCATGTTATATATGATATCCTATATATATATATATAGTATATATATATATAATAGTATATAAATATATATATATATATATATATATATAATATATATATATAGTATAATATTATATATATATATATATTATATAAGTTATATATATTAAAAGTTATTTATTGAATTTGATTTTCTAAATATTATTTACATATATATTATAATGTTTATATGTTTTTAAGTATGAGTATAAGTATAAGCAAAGTAATATATTTTTATTGCTTAAATATATTAATACCACATTCTTAATGGGGGATATGACACCTTATGAAGGTAAAAACTAGAACATCAATATATGTATTTACATTTTTATGTGTTTACTTTGTTCCATATAGCTTAGTAAGTGACAAAAAAATTGTGAAGAAAATATTTTTGTTATAAACAAGGAGGACAAAAAAGGACTAAAATTAAAAAATATATTTAAAAAAAACTAATGAACAGAATGATTTGAAACTTAGATTTTAGCTATATATACATTTTATTGATGATATTTGTGAGTATTAGAATTAAAAAATCTCCATTAGATTTTAAAATATAAATTTTTCAGTGAAAATAGTTTGAAAAAACATGAACATTTAAGGGGGTCAAGTTATAAAAATCTTATTAAAATAATAAATATAATTAAAAATGCATACTCAGGATTGTTACAATATGAATACAGAACAAACCCTGAAAATATTAAACAAATTGATAAAGCAATTTTTTGAGAAATTTCATTTTGCGTGGAAAAATTAATTTATGAAAACGCAATTTTGAGAAAAAACGACTTTTAAAGTTAGTATATCGAAAAATCACAATTGCGTGAGAGATAAAAGAGTGAAAACTTTTTGAGAATATAGCTTAGGCCCTTAAACTTACTAGAAACATTTTTAAAAAAATTATCATTTTAAAAAAATTGTCATTGAAGCAAATTGGATACATGGTATCTCCATATTGTTTATTTGCAACATTTACTAAGACCCAAGTATGAGTGGGTTTTGAGATTGTGATAGTTGGTGGCTGTAAAATGGTGCCATAAAATTGCTGTGAATAGGTTCCCAGGTGATAAAGTGACAGGCATTTGCTTGGAAGTGGTGCCAGGCGATGGCAACGAAGTGGTGCCAAGCGATGGCTGCCAATCGGTGCTAGGAGATGGCGGCAAAGTGATGCTAGGATAATGGCTATAAAATGGTGCCAAGTGATGGCTGTAAAGTGGCACTAGAGTAGAGCTTGACCACACTAGCCACTGGTAATTTTTTGACGATGACCAATGCCCTTCGGGTGATGATTTTAGACTGACAAATTTTTTGTTGCATTTGTTTTCATTCGTAAATATTTTTATTTTTGTATATCCAGTAGTAAAGAGGTAGTCGATATTGGACTAAATCCATATTCATATAAAAATCCTATTAAAATGATTCCAATCGACTATATCATACTATGTGGAAACTAAAAGTTGATATGACTTGCTATGGCTTGAACAAATGGCAATATAAAACAGTAAATGGCTATTAAAATCATTAAAAAACGCAAACAGTGACCTTACAAAATATTTTTTTACAACTTTAATTAAATAAAATAACATTTGAGTGGGGACATATTCTAACAATGGCTTAGGTAGTCAATTATGACAAAACACCAAAACATGTAATTTTTCAGTTAATTGATCAAAACACTGTCATATCCCCACTTAACATAATTCTTGAAAAAATTGTGATGTAACATTGCATGCAGCATAATCACACACTCAGTATCATCCATAATAAGGTCCATACATGCATTAAAATTTATTAATCACCATACAAAGATGGGTTTATAGATGTTTTTTCTTATAATGTAAACATAAAACAGACATAGAAATGGTTTTTTCTTGAATAATTTATTTTCAAAAAATTTATTAAAAATTTAGATGAGTTAATTTCTTTTTTAATTTGGATCAATAAATGATGATGTTCATTATTGCAATTAAATCATAAATGCTTCTTTTTTACTTAATATAGTTGTATTTCATATTAAACAATAATAAATTTCACATGATTATAATTACTATAAACAATGATTAACAATTTTATTGTCTTATATCATCATGTAATTTGAGGTTAAAAATTCTTTCAAGCACACAGAAATTTGTGTTTTATAAAATATGAAGGCAAAAAAAATAATTATATTTAATTATTTTTAAAATTTGAACTATTTTTAAAATTAACATGTAACAGGAAAACTATTAACACTCAACAGTAAAAAGATTAACACTTAACAGTAAATTATTAACACTTAACAGTAAAACTTTGTTTTTTCATTTTGATTAAATGTCATGAGTGCTTAAATCAACTGTTTGTTTACAATCCCATTTTAAATGAAATTTCTTTGTAGCTTGTTGTCATTTGGTTATGTTGGGTGATGAAATTGGCAAAGTGCAATCATCTTGATCCATAAATGAATTTGACCTTTCCATTTTTTCTGGTCCATCAGCATTTACCAAAAGTTGTAGAACTTTTTAATTTCATTCCTAGCTTTAGCCTCTTTGGCATTTTATGAAGATGTGTTTAGCAGACTCATGATACTGTTTTTGTTTTTTTTCAGCTCCTCCATCTAACTTTCCTCCAAATGAATCAGGTGATAATATCTTCTGACTTATCCTTTACCATTTTTCTTTTCCTTTGCATTTTTTGGTGTTTTTCAAAGGTATATCATGTGTACTAGAATGAGGGTATTTTTTAGCTGCTTCTCCAAATATACCAACATGTTTGTGATTCATTATTATTGACATTGTCATTAAAATCAGTGTGAATTATTGTCTTATTTGCCCATAAAATTTTATTTTCTCTCTCTTCTCTCTCTGAATTTATGTCAGCAATCTGTATAACAACCCTTACTTTGTCTTGAAGAGAACACATCCAACAGGAATAGTATATGGTTATAGAATATTCCATGAGGAATTTTGTCCATTAAATGTAGCTAAACTATCTGTAAGAGGTCTTGTTGCTTTTAAAATGCTCTTTTCAAAAGTTTCTATCTCCCAAGCCTTGCCCTTTTGTTTCTACAAGTTTGGCTGAAAAGAAGAAAAAGGTTGCTTTTACACACATTGTATCATTGTTTAAAAAAATATATATAATTAGTCTTGAAAATTATTTTTATACATAATAAATTCTAAAAGTTTAAGTTAAACCACAACTTTTTTTAATTACCACATTTGATAAAAAAATTGATAAATAATTCAACAGTTAATTGTTATTGTTAAAAATAGTAATAATAGTATTAATAGTAAAAAATTCAATTTTATTTTTGACATGTAAAACTAGTACTAGTGTAACATTCGTGTTTTAATTCAATTTAAATCTTGTTGTGTTCTTTCCTTGAAATTTAAAATATTTTTAAAACATTTTAAGCATTAATTTAATTTTGAACTTAATATTATGGTATATTTAACTTATGCTACATTTAATAATAATATTAATAGTAAATTATAAGTATATATATTATATATATATGCAAAATAATTATTAATTGGAACAAAAGTTGTTTAAATAGTGAAACAAGTATTTCGCTTCATTAAATTTATAATATTTTGTTATTTGATTCCCTTTTAGTCAATATATTAATAATTTAAAGTTTAAAGTAAAATAATAAGTATAGAATACATATACTTATAGGCTATACTATTTAAAACTAATTTTGAAGCTATAAAATTAATAAATATTATATTTAAAAGTCGATCACCGACTTGAATCGTCTTGACCTAATTAAATAAATTCTTAACCACTTGGATTTGATAGTCCTAAAATTTAATATTTTATAATTATTTTTTAGACTCAGTTATCTATCATTCTTGATTGAATTAAATAAACAAAATCTACAATAATAGTTGTAGCTTACTTACTTGTAGAATTAGGTTCGTCTGCAATTTCAAGCCAAAGTTTCCTTCCAACATTCCTATTACTAGTATTAGTATTACTATTGTCACACTTCGACGTCGTTGAGAGGAGTGTGCGCTCATGGACTTACGAATTTAACTTGTCAATATCATAATAAAAATCAAAATAATTTTTAGTTTAAATGGAAATATAATGTTTTAAATTTCGAAAAACATGCATGAAAGCCAATTATTATTTATTAAATGATCATTTACACACATAAAATTGGACGATGTGGCAAAAAAATGTCCGCCATTTTGTGATTTTGAAAGCAGATCGCGCGATGCGCGTAAACAATCAATTATTCGCGTTCGTATACTGGGTTTTTCACGCTGCTAGTGTAACACTCACACTATGTTTTTG